>WSYH01001018.1:71564-146037 GCA_036426205.1 Ascaphus truei | reverse complement strand
CACAGCCCCCACACTGCCCCCACACAGCCCCCACACAAGATCACTTGTGCGTCCAAATGTTAGTGCCATAAAGTAACGCAAACCTTCCCAAAATGTGTGTCGTGCGTAGCAAGGCTTCGTACATAACACAATTCATGGTTTGACATAGTTTTGTCGCATTGTGTCACGCCGAATCCCTGGTTGATATAATTTAAATGTAAGCAGAATTATCCGTAGTTTGTTATATCCGGTGTTAGCAAATATAACAAGTATTAGTGATATTATTTATTAGAGAAATATATGAAAATCACCCATTTTGTTAAGAAACATAATGAGAGACATGGGCTGCCAGATAAAGAGTTGGTAGTAACCCTATTAACTCTATTCTGCGGTTTACGCCTGGTGGGAGATTTTGCTGGTTTCTCCTTTTTTTGCCAGACAGAAACGTTCTTTTTTTAGTACATACCAGTAAATGAGCGATCCTAGCGACATTTTTGTTTCGTTTTTTTACATAGGGTTGAAGCAGGGGGTCTCCGGAGCTGAAACCAATTTTTTTTCAGCTACGGAGACTCCCCCCGCTTTCCAGAATACCTCCAACGCGAGGGGCCGGTGTGTCGGCAAAGTTTAAAGCTCCAGCGTCGCACGAGCCAATAGGAAGATGCACCTGATGATGTCACGGCTTCCTATTGGCCCGCGGGGCACTGGAGCTGTGAAAATCCACCATTACATGAACCCAGCTAGAGAGCCGGATTGGCTACCGGCACTCCTTACGGTCTCTGCAGCTGAAATTAATGGGGTTCAGCTCTGGAGACCCTTTGCTTCAATCCAATGGAGAAAAAAATGGCCACTTGGATTGCCCCTGTAACCTCTGGCGCGCAAAGTTCATTTTATTTCTGTGCGCCAAAAAAAAAGGTCATTTTTGACTCAGATGGCACAGTTTGAGAAATGTCAGGTTAGTATATAGATTCACACAAGCGTCGGGTTAGTATATAGATTCACAGCGTCGGGTTAGTATATAGATTCACACAAGCGTCGGGTTAGTATATAGATTCACACAAGCGTCGGGTTAGTATATAGATTCACAAGCGTCGGGTTAGTATATAGATTCACACAGCGTCGGGTTAGTATATAGATTCACACAAGGTGGGTTAGTATATAGATTCACACAAGCGTCGGGTTTAGTATATAGATTCACACAAGCGTCGGGTTAGTATATAGATTCACACAAGCGTAATTTCAAATGAGATTTCCGTGCACTCATTTTGCACGCAAAAAAGTTTGCTACACTATGACTGTGCCTGCTGTTGAATACAACTTTTTTATCATTACCAAGTGTGCTGCCTCTTCCTTGCTGTGTGTTCTCTGGATCTCATGGTCTGCCTGGTAAGGAGCCTTGTACTATATTTTATATATATATATATTATATATATGCACATATAAAAAACACTAGCTTATATACCCGGCGCTGCCCGGGATTTCATGTCCACGTGTACTGACCCAGTCGTGACGCAGGATGGAGCTGCCAGGACTTCAATCCTGCACGGGTAAGTAATAGGGGTGTGTGTGTTGCTGCTCCTCCTGCTCGCACGGTGTGTCCCCCCCGGCGCGCCTGTGCGGGGGGTGTTCCTTCCCCTCCCCCCCCCGGTCCCCGTGGCGGGCTGCCGGGTGTTCCCCCCCCCCCCCCCCCCCTCTGGTCCCCGGCGCTCCCGTTTCACCTGATGCCGACTGCGTGGGGAAAGTACCTTCACCGATTTGAAGAAGCTTGTTTCCGATACGCCAACACTTCGCCAAGCCACAAACCAACAATTTTTTACTTTTATATATATATATATAGATATATATAGTGTAGCAAATGTTTTTATATATATATATATATAAACGAGAAGAGACACTGCGGCATACACAAAAAAGATGAGCCCCGACGCGCACGTTTCGCCACCTGCTTCTTCCGGGGGTTTAATGTGAGTATTGATTCTGGATGTATAAATAGTCGCCATAGCTGTGACGCAAAGTGATTTGATTGCGCCGGAACAGCAAAGCTGGTTGGTGTGTGCAGAAATCACTCCTACGAGGGGGGCGGAGTAGTCGGATCAGAAAACTGAACTATGCCAGGATAAAAATAAAGGCATTACGTCCCGTACACCAACATATATATATGCAAATGTTAAAATATATATACCAGAACCTGATATTCAGCACATTATTACAGGCAAGTGCCCTGGTGTGAATGAATAATAAAAGAGTGAATAGTCCCCATCACGTACCATAAATGTGTTTAAACACAAATTGACCATATAGCTGTTTAATACATGTATACATAGTAATGAGAAAATGCATTCTTAATGTGTCCAAGCTTAAAATCTACAAACAGGCAGCATTGTAACCATATATAAAGTGATATCATATACTAGTGTAAAAATACTCCACCAGGCTAAATCTGAATAAAGGTGGTTACGAGCTTCTGACACTAATGTGTTCTAAGATTAGCGGTACAAATAAGAGAAGAGAATTGACAGATGAATCCAGATGGTTTTCCGCTGGACTGGCAAAGGAACATCGCATACCCCATATATTCATTCGTACCTAGAGGCAGCAACCAATGTTCCTAATTTGACAATCCAGCGGCACTCACGCTGTGGTAGCAGCCTCTCCAAGTCTCCTCTAAATGCGTGAGTGTGGGGTCATTATCTTGCTTCTGAGTATAGTGCATGCCTGTTCTACGGGCTGTTCTTTCTCATTTCTATGAGCGGAGGATCTGCTGTTTGATTCTGGACCGGGTTTTTGTCTGTGGTCCTTTTACCCTCCTATTGTTCATATAGCTACACCACTGAGGTTCCTGGCACTATTTGGGAAAGGGAGGGTTAACCTCATATTTCCTGCATTTACTTCATACCATGTGAGTGAGAGAAAGTGTATTTTTTCCTCCCATTTTTAGCACTGGTTTCCACACCCCCCCCCCCCCCCCCGCCCAGTGGCCACCCTAGACATGTGTGGGCCCCCGGCAAAAAAAATGTCAGGGCCCCCTCATGTCTCTCTTTTCTCCCCCTCATGTCTCTCTCTCCTCTCTCTCCTCTCCCCCTCACGTCTCTCTCTTTTCTCCCCCTCATGTCTCCCTCTCTCTCTCCTCTCTCTCCTCTCTCCTCTCTCTCTCTCTCCTCTCCCCCTCATGTCTTTCTTTTCCTTCTTATGTATTTCTCTCTTGTACGTCATTTTATCTGTCTCTTCCTTCCTGTATCCTTTCCCTTTTCATGTCTGTTTTTACCCCTGTGATTTAACCCTTCCCCTCCCTCTCACCTTTCCCAGCCTGTCTCTAAGGCTGCGCTTATAGTGACAGCGACGCGATGTCACGTCAAAACATGCATTGCTGCCGTCGCGTGCGCTTATAGTAAGCGTGACGGAGCGACGGCTTGGTCGCGATCACTGGAAGTCATCTCAATTTGATTTTTCCGGCGAAAAAAACTAATTCAGATTACTTCCAGCGATCGCGACCAAGCTGTCGCTCCGTCGCTCTTACTATAAGCGCACGTGATGGCAGCAATGCATTTGTTTTGATGCGACATTGCGTTGCTGTCACCGACGCTATAACCGCAGCCTCAGGCTGCAGCTCCAGCCCCACGCTGCTTGAGGCCCCACCCCCTGATCTAGGCCCCGCCCCGCCCACCTAAGGAATCTCTGCGAGGAAGGGATTTCCCTCTATCCTTCCTACTGCATCTCAGGCCCCGCCCCTGACCCGCCCCGCCCACCTGCAGAGGAGGATTTCCCTCTTCCTCCCTACTGCATCTCAGGCCCTCCCCCTGACCCAGGCCCGCCCACCTGCAAGGAAGGGATTCCCTCCGTGCTTCCTGCATCTCAGGCCCCGCCCCCCTGACCCAGGCCCCGCCCACCTGCAGAGGAAGGGATTTCCCCTCTATCCTCCTACTGCATCTCAGGCCCCGCCCCCCTGACCCCGGCCCCCCCACCTGCAGAGGAAGGGATTTCCCTCTATCCTTCCTACTGCATCTCAGGCCCCGCCCCCTGACCCAGGCCCCACCCACCTGCAGAGAGGGATTTCCCCTCTATCCTTCCTACTGCATCTCAGGCCCCGCCCCCCTGACCCAGGCCCCGCCCACCTGCAGAGGAGGGATTTCCCTCTGTCCTCCCTACTGCATCTCAGGCCCCGCCCCCTGACCAGGCCCCCGCCCACCTGCAAGAGGAAGGGATTTCCCTCTATCCTTCCTACTGCATCTCAGGCCCGCCCCCTGACCCATGGCCCCGCCCACCTGCAGAGGAAGGATTTCCTCCGTCTTCCTGCCATCTCAGGCCCCCCCCCTGACCCAGCCCCGCCCACATGCAGAAAGGGATTTCCTCCTCTACTTCCTACTGCATCTCAGGCCCCGCCCCCACCTCGACCCAGGTCCCCCCCACCTGCAGAGGACAGGGATTTCCCTCTGTCCTTCCTACTGCATCTCAGGCCCCCACCCCCTGACCCCAGGCCCCGCCCACATGCAGAGGAAGGATTTCCCCTCTATCCTTCCTACTGCATCTCAGGCCCGCCCCCTGACCCAGGCCCCGCCCACCTCATAGGAAGGGATTTCCCTCTGTCCTTCCTACTGCAGAGTCAGCCCCACCCCCTGACCCCGGCCCCCCACCTGCAGAGGAAGGATTTCCCTCTATCCTTCCTACGGCATCTCAGGGCCCACCGCCCCCTGACCCAGGCCCCGCCCACCTGCAGAGGAAGGGATTTCCCTCTGTCTCCCTACTGCATCTCAGGCCCCGCCCCCTGACCCAGCCCCCCCCACCTCCGAGGAAGGAATTCCCCTGTCTTCTGCATCTTCCTCTCAGGCCCCGCATTTGGCCGCTGGCAGGGAGGGGTTCAGCGCGGCCCCCCTATAGCTACGCTCCTGCCCACCCTCTTTCCTTGCACATACCATGATACCTGGGAGTATTTGCGCTCCATATCCTGTGCCTATTCTGAAACAATGGGGAAAGTATTTTTTCCCCAGTGCTGCACTTACGCCCTGCGGTTTTAATTACTGTCACGTCTTCTATGTTTAGCATATGTATCGCTTATCGCTGGAGCTGGTAATTACCATCTTCTAATGTAAAGTGGGAATTTGCCCTTTCCATCTTTTCACCTTTTGCTCAAAAAGAACTCGTCTCCGAAGCCTTGTAATCCCCCTGTCTAAAAATAAAGAGAATTGGCCTCGGCATTGATGACCCCTCTCGTCCCTTGGACCTCCCGTTTTCTCTCTTCAACCCATCTGGTTTTCATTAAAAACCTCTCCCTCTCTGATTTCTCATTTCCCCATTTCTCTCTCTGACCAGCTCACCTCATTCTCATTTCTCTCTCCTCTCTCGGCGCTTCTCTCCCTTCTCCATCTCCACCTCCCCCTCTTTTCTGCAGGACCTGCGCTCTATTAACCTAACCGCCTTTGATTCCACTTTACGTCCTCCCTCTCCCTCTCAGTTCTGCTCCAGACCCTTACAACCTGGTCAGAACTACAATCCTCTGCCCTTCCTCCTCGCTTGATCTACAGCCCTCCCCTGTTTCTATTTACCGTTCTCCGCCCTTTTAACCCCAGACCCTGGCAACTTCCCACATATGATACAATCGGAGAGGAAGATCCCTTATGATGAACTCTACTAATCAAAAATATAAATCTTTATTAAAAAGTAAGTAACACTAGAAGTAATTAAAACTAAAGGAATGCGCTGAGAAACCAAATAAAAAGCTCTCTCTGCTGTCAATGGCTAGGTTGTTAACCCCAAAAAGCCAGATATGCTGGGTGTATCTTGCAGTGAATGCAAGGTATAAGTTACACCCATACGTTAGTACAGTGTATGTAATGTCGCTGAGATGAACCCATCTGGGGCATCTTTGAACAGATTTAACCATGAGGTGGGCCACAACACTGTGATCCCACTAGCTAGAGATAGATCTATGAGGGCATATATGTCCTGCTATGAGTGTTAGCAAGAGCAAGTAGCGCAGGTCTGCATTTACAACATGGCTCTGTGAGTACATTCCGCATAAATATCCTATGAAAGGAACAAAAGGTATATATATTATTACTCCACGTGTGGGGACATCACTGACAGTTTATGAATATTTACTAGGGTGTTAGGTATTGCACCTTGGTAACTGTCTATACCTGGAGCACCATTTGTGCAGTGATATATCTAATTGAGCATATGATATCACACAGCATGACTGAGTTCAAATAGCTACATTAAGCAGGACTACTCTCCATATACCTCCCCCAGAGGGGTCATCTTCATCTCACGACATTACATACACTGTACTAACGTATGGGTGTAACTTATACCTTTGCATTCACTGCAAGATCACCCAGCATCCTGGCTTTTTGGGGTTAACATACCTATGCGATTTGACAGCAGAGAAGCCTTTTATTTGTTTTCTCCAGCGCATTCCTTTAGGTTTTAATTACTTCTAGTGTTTACTATACTTTTGATAAAGATTTATTATTTTTGATTATAGTAGTAGTGCATCTTAAGGGTCTTTTCCTCTCCGATTTGTATACATATGTTACTGTCCCTGATAGCACCTCTCCTAGTTAGGTATTATTCATAGCTGAGCAGGAATCTTCTCTCCCCTTCCTAAATACACCACATACGCACGCTGCATTCCTGCTTCGTTCTCTCTTTGAACGTAAACTTCCTCCACTACAAATTTTATGCTCCCCTGTTCAACTCTGCCTCTCTCCCAACTAAAAAACACCTACTTTTCTTCATTAATCACACGCACAATTCTAACCAACTCCGACTCTTCTCTGTCTTTGACTCCCGACCATCCTCGGCTGCCTCTTCTGCTTCCTCCATCTCACCTCATGACTTTGCCTGACTATTCAAGGAAAGGTGGAATCCATATTAGAAACATCCCCTCTGTTTCCTCCTCCCATCCTACAACCACTTCCTAACTCTCCTCCCGCATTCCTTGACTCTTTTTCCGCTGTCATAGAGAGGAGGATGTTCCTTGCTGATCTCCTCTCTCTCCCTCTACCACTTGCCCCTTGACCCCATTCCCCTCCCATCTCCTAAAACCTCTTGCTTTTACTATAATCCCTACCTCTCACACCATTTTAACTCCTCCCCACTCTGGTACCTTTCCCTCTTCCTTCAAACATGCAACAGTCATACCATTACTCAAAAACAGCAAGCTTGACCTACCTGTCTTCTAACTACCGACCTGTCTCCCTCCTGCCTTTTGCCTCTAAACTCATTGAACACGTCTTGTATTCTCTCGCTTCTCCATTTTCTCAACACCTATTCCTCCCATATTCTCTACAATCGGTTCTTCTGCACTGCTCACTCACTATCAAACATTCCTCACTAAATAACTAATGACCTCCATCTGCCAAAGACAGAGGTCATTACACTCTGCTCTGCAGCATTTGATACTGTGGACCACCCTCCCTCCTCCTTCACATTCTCCATACTCTTGTTATCGTCACAAAGCTCTATCCTGGATCTCCTCCTACCTCTCCCATCTTACTTTCGTGTCTCTCTTCTGCTAACCCTTCTCCTGCTCTATCGATCTCTCCTGTGGGGGTAACCCGGGCTCTGTCCTGGGACCTTCCACTTTCTCTGTACACACTCTCTCTAGGTGACCTAATCAAATCTCTTGGGTTCATATCACCTCATGCGATGACACAAATTACTTTTCAACCCCTGACCTTACACCTGCTGTACAGAACCAAGTTTTCTGAATGACTCTCTCGTGCGATATCATCCTGGATGCCACCTGCCGCCGACTTAAACTTAACATGTCAAAAAACAGAGCTCTCATATTTCATCCCAAACCTGGCCCTACTACCTCTTCCACATTACTGTTGAAATTCTGTCATACACCAGTCAACCCAATCACGTTCCTAGGGGTACACATCGACTCCTCTCTCACATTCTCCTCTCACATTCAAAACGTTTCTAAAACAATTGTCACTTTTTTTCCTCCGCAATATCACAAAGATACGCCCTTTCCTCTGTTGCTCGACAACTAAACCTCTGACACAGGCCTCATTCTCTCCTCCTCTCGATTACTGTAACCTCCTGCTGTCCTGCCTTCCTGCCTCTCACCTGTCTCCCCTACAATCTATCCTAAACGCTGCTGCCAAATCACTCTACTTTTTCCTAAATCTGTCTCAGCGTCTCCCCTGCTGAAATCCTCTCCTGGTTCCTATCAATCTCCATCTCCGCACTCAATTCTCCTCCTCACTGTTAAAGCTTTACACTCCTCTGCCCCTCCTTACATCTCGCCCTAATTTCTCGCTATGCACCATCCCGACTCTTGCGTTCCGCTCAAGGGTGTCTCCTATCTAACCCCTTTGTTATTAACTCTCCAGCTCTATCCCTCTCCCGCCTTAAACTTTTCTCACGTACAGCCCCACACCTCTGGAATGTCCTTCCCCTCAATACCCGACGACAACCCTCTCTATTCACCTTTAAGACCCACCTTAAGACACCACCTGCTAACGAAGCATGTGAGTAGCTCCGTGGCTAACACTATACACATGCAATAAGCTTGGCCCCCTGCAGAACGCACTTACCAGAAGCTTCTCTCTACTGTCTCTGTACGTTCTTTTCCTACCGACCAATTAGATGTGTACTCCTCTGGAGTAGGGAATCCCTTTTCTAAATGTTACTTTTATGTCTGAAGCACTTCTCCCCATCATGTTGTTATTTGTTATTATTCGTTATTTATATGATTGTCAGTGTATTACTCTGCTTTGAAGCGCTATGTACATTAATGGCGTGATATAAATAAAGACTACTGTACATACATACACAAAGGGCTGTTTGGTAAGAAAAAATATTGTTAAAAACCAAAACCCAATATGTCATTTTCCAAGAAGTGGTGGCACACTGCGCACATCACCGGAATAACCTGTCGAGCACCTGTTTGTTTATGCGAATACCGTCGTTGCAATCCATCACTACAAAGCAATCTCTGAGTTTTGAGGAGACAGGTGCGATACTGTGAGCAGCAGTGCTGCATGATTAGCTGGATTTACATGTGGGACCACTTCTTGCTACATATTGTGAGGAATTAGAAGGTCGAGGATTCTATTCCGAATGCCTTTTGAAAGAACGAGCATTTCGACTACAGGAAGTCCTCGCTATCCAACGTTTCACTTAACACAATGGCATACCAACGCAACTGTGATGTTTTTCGGCGCTGGCATTGTGTTTATCCGCCCCTGAAAGCGTTATCCCCCAGCGGTGCGCAAACTGTGGGTGGTCGCCTCAAGACTTTTCTGGGGGCGCGCGGTGTTTTGCAAAGGCACCGTGCGTGAGAGCGCGAGGTCTGTGTACCTTAATGCCAGGCTCTGGTCACGCATCCTCTATGACAACCGGCGTCAAATGACGCCCATTGCCATGGAGACGTGACATCAAATGACGCCGCAGGTCACATCGTGAGCGTCCACATGACCCCGGGCGATCATTGACGCCATCATTAGACGCAAGGGGGGGGGGGCCGTGACCGAGAAGGTGAGCAGATAGGGGGACGCAGCGCGCGGGGAGTCTCGTTATCCAACGCTCACCGCCACTGATTAACATGGGACTGACTTTACAACGGTTTCACTATCCACCGCTACTCCCAGAACGGTCCGGTTGATAACCGGAGGCCGCCTGTACTTGGGGTTTTCCGTTCCCTTGCTTCCTTCTTTAATCATCTCATGCACAGTAACCGCGTGACAACACTCATTTGCAGGAGTCACACTTGAATATTAACAGAAGTTTATAAATGTGGTGAGTTTGTGCACACGTGTACGTGTCTCTGAGAGTTACCAGTACTCACCTTTGTTTTTATATATATTATATATGGGGGCATTGGCATAATATTGATGTACAGCTCAACCTCATATAACGCGATCTGTTACAACGCTCGATCCTCGTATAACGCGATGCAAGCGTGGCTCCCAATTTTTGTAATTTAGATCTTTACACACGATTATTTCGTATCTTAAATACTTTATTGTACAATGCGACAATTGTACATTATTTCTAACACGCGATCCTCTTATAACGCGATGCGATTCTTTGGACCCCAAGCACCGCGTTTATAAGGGGGCTGAGCTGTATCTTTTATTTTTATTTTCAGCCACTCTTGGGAAAACTGCATCATAGATCCGGGGTGTGCAAACTTCTTGAGCTGCGCCCCCCTGGCGAGTAGACGCGTGTTCGCGCCCCCCCCCCTCTTCAAGGACTTTGGTGTCAAATGACGCATCAGCTGGTCATGTGACCTCACTTGGCCGTCCTCCGCGTCATTTGACTGGCGTGCCATGGAAATGTGTCACGTCACATGACCCCCCGCGGCGTCTTTTGACCAGCGTTGTCCATATGGCGACGCATCACCCGAAGACCCGGCAAGAGACATGTAAGGCTGCGCTTATACTGTCTTGGGTCGACGCGACCGAATGACGTCACCGCTGCTCTGCTCGCCATTTGCAAAGAGTTGTGTGTTTTCGGTTTGAGCGCTGTCGCGGGCGTGCGAGACCAGCGATGTCATAAAAGGGGAGGGCAGAGGACATGAGAAGCTCCCGATTGGCCGCCAGGGGAGACCGTCGCCGAAAAAACAAATGACAATGACTACCAGATTCTGGCAGCTGTAGTCGCTCCGTCGCTTTTTACAATGCATTTGTTTTTCCTGCGACGCGACGGCGCCGTTGTATCATCACCGCACTATAGCGCAGCCTAAGGGAGTTACGAGGCCCTCACAGTCTCCCCCGGCATTTAATTTAAATGCCGTGGGGAAGAACGCGTGCCTCTGTGACCGCCGCGCCCCCCCTAGAAATTCTCGCGCCCCCCAGTGTGCGCACCGCTGCAAAAGGATCAGTCTTCACTTTCTTTTACTTCCAAAAATAGTCATGAACTAAGCCCCTGTTAAAGCGGAGGCCCCGCGATGGCCGTTTCCCCCCCCCACTTTTTAATTTTATTTTTTTATATAGGTTTCAGCTCCGGGACCCCCTGCTTCCCGAAGACTACCTTCCTCTCGGGGGTTTTCGGTAGCGGCTCCAGCTCGTTACCTGGTTCATGTAATGCCTCGCCTGCCTTTCAAAGCTCTGGCCCTGCCTGCCCAATGGAAGCCGTGATGTCATCCGGTGCGGCTTCCTATTGTGCCCACCGTCACCGGGTGCTTTTTAAAACTGTGCACGATATACGCGGAACCACCTCGTAGATAAGTATCTCTGGAAGCCGGGGGAGGGGGGGCCCCCCAGCTAAAATTAATGGGGTTCAGCCCCTGCTTCAACCCTGTGTATGTAGACATGGCTCTCGCTCGCCTCTGTACATCGGTATTTAGTTATTTTTACACTTATGGGGCATCCTTCCCTGCTTATATCTTTTCTATTTTCTTTTTTAAAGTAGCTTTCCTGCGTATTGTCCAAGATAGAAATCTCTGGCACCCGGAACAAGCTAAATAGTACAGAGGTTTATAACATAGTTTTATACGTAGCACACCCCAGGGGGAAGCGCACCGCCTTGTGATGCGCATGTGACGTCCCGCGGCGGTTGAATTAATTCGTCAACAAAACAGATTGTTTTCATTCTTTCGGTTGTTCTGTTTTTTTTCTTTCTATTATGAATAAACATAAGAAAAAAAAACCCCGCGAGCTGGAAATGAACCCGCGATTGGCAAGGTGCTATTCAGGACCTAAGAATGGAAAGGATCGTTCTGTCTGTAAAACCGTTTTTTTAGAACTGCTTTGCGCAAAGATAACAGCCAAACACGGCTGATAGGGCGGGTGCGTGTAGTTAATGAGATGACCGGGTAAGTGGTCCTAACTTTATTATTTGATAAAGTATTAGTAGGCGACCTCTATCCGAAAAGTCACTGGACCCTCAGTAGAAATCGTTAGGTTTTTTATGACAGATTTCATTACAGTAACTAAACATTTTTCACACCAATGCCCTAATATGGACATGATAAATCCCGACAGACTTTCCTGGGACAAGGCTATAAATAAGGACAATCCCGTATATACGGGACGCCTAGGAAGCCTATATACAGCTGTATACTAGAGATATGTATATTACCTGTTTGCTGCTTGGCTTTTGTAGCAATAAGCTAAACACACACCCTATCTCTAACTTCTGCAGAACTGATTGTATATCTGGTGCTTCTTGCGTGATACAATGCATATTATTAAACTAAATAACCTAAGACTTTCACATCCAGTGGTAATTATGTCTGAGGATAATTGTCTAGAATAATGCGGGCTGGTTTTTTGCAGACAGATCGGTCCTGGCTAACTATTCTGACAACTTGTATGTTCTCCTGAGATTTACCCTCTGTTGTATGAGGGAAGTGAACTCTTTCATGGCTGGAAGGTCTGCAAACCTACTGCAGTGTGTCACAGAATGCACTAGCACATCACGGTTTTTCCAACCTTTGTTTACTTATGGATCCCTATAATGAAATCTGCAAGACCCCAAGCCTCTCTAATAGCGCGTCTGATACTCATTGCGTGTAAGGAACCCCTAACCCTTCTCTAATACGTCGCGTCTGTGATCAATGCATTGTAAGGAACCCCAACCCTCTTCTAATAGCGCGTCTGAGATCAGATAGTATAGTAACGAACCCCAACCCTTTCTGGAGTGAAGCGCTGGGGGAGACGAGTTTGGGGATGTGGGGTCTGTGTTTACAACGGACACAATCCTGCGTCACCGCTGGCAAACGGTTCTGCACACACATTCTCTACTTGGTAATATCTGGACGGCAAAGAAACCCTTTCCAAAAAAAGTGCTCGCATCCTCCCAGTCCACAACGCACACACAGCGCGCACACTACACACACACATCACAGTATGAGAAGAAAAGCAATATCCCTCTAACAAAACAATAAAATAGCTTGATTACAAAGGGAGATAATTACTGGCAAACATAGATATAAAGTGGGGTTACGTTATTTACTATGTTTGTGGGGACATTTTTTAGTGCTGAAACTGCATAAACCGTAAGTCACCAAGGGTGTGTAATACTATTTTAAGCTCAATCGGCCATTTAAAGTGTAAGCTGTTTTATGTTTTTTTTACGCCAATGGTTTTCCACCTTTTTTTTTTTTGTTAAGAACCCTACTAATTATATTGTGAATTCTGAGGAACCCCAACCCTCTCTAATAGCGCGTCTGAGATCAGATGCATTGTAAGAACCCCCAACCCCTCTCTAATAGCGCATCTGGATCAATGCTTTGTAAGGAACCCAACCCTCTCTAATAGCGTGGCTGAGTCAGATGAATTGTACGGAACCACCCCAACCCTCTCTAATAGCGTGTCCCGAGATCAGATGCATTGTAAGGAACCCCAACCCTGTCTAATAGCGCGTCTGACATCAGATCTTGTAAGGAACCCCAACCCTCTCTAATAGCGCCTCTGAGATCAGATACATTGTGAGGAACCCCAACCCTTTCTAGTGGCAGGTCTGAGATCAGATGCATTGTAAGGAACCCCCCCCCTCTCATATATCGTGTCCTGAGATCATGCGTTGTAAGGAAGACCCCACCCAACCTCTTCTAATAGTCACCCTGGTTGGAAAACACAGCACTAGCATGACAAGATTAAGATTCATAACCATAAAAAAATATATACAGTACCTGTTCAGGAGCGGTTCACGAGTAAATACACGGACTCTAGAAACAATGACCTCGAGTTTGAATCGGGAACCTGGCTGTAATCCCAATGTCAGCTCCTTGTGACCTTGGTGCAGTCACTCTTTTATCTCCCGTGCCTCAGCCCAAGAAACAGATTGTAAGCTCTGCGGGGCAGGACTCATGCCTGCAAAAACAATTATAATTCTAATTATCTTTTATGAAAGCCATCTGTTTCTCTCTCAAAAGAAGTAACTGCAGGTGTTATGCACGAGCATTAAACGGGACAGTCCCCAATAACAGCATGCGATGTTGCACAAAGGGAAAGCACTCAACCATGTAACGTTCCTTCTTCTGAACAGATGTGGCAGAATTTTGAGGTATATTCGGGTGCTTTTCCTGGGAAGCCCCAGATTCTTACTGCAAATGAACGATATTCCCAGAATATGTAATACCTACACCAGCGGGTCTCAACTCAGTCCTCCGGGCCCCCAACAGCCAGTTTTTATGATATCCCTGCTTCAGCACCGGTGGCTCAATCATTGGCTCAGTCGAGCCACCTGTGCTGAAGCAGGGACTGATTGAGGCCACTCTGCTGACGAAGCAGAGATTAATCCTGAAAACTTGCCTGTTGGGCGGTCTGGAGGACTGGATTGGCCTATCCCTGCTTCTATAATCTCCATTATTTATATTATGTTTTTTGCTGCATTTTTCAGATGCTATGCTATCATCATTTTTATATGGTCACTAATGCTGCTTCTTTTAACCCACTGCCTCATGTAATCTAACTGTTACATTGGACTATACACATTGATGTTTATTACTCATACCCACTGAGATCAGAAAGGGTTAGATTGTAAAGATTATAAAGGGATTTGTTTGTGGGATATCCGGGGACCTGCATTTTTTAAATCTCCGGTGTCTTCCTCTCCTCAGGGAAATCAAAATAGCCGACAAATCGTGGGGGTTCCCGGGGGGCCAATAGGAAGCCCGCCACGTCATTATGGGATGTTTAGATGTCCAGGGAGGAACACCTGTAAATATTTCGGGACCTTAGAGAGTTTTATGTAAAAAGAAATGAAAAATAGTATTACAATTGTAAACATGGTTCCTTGGATTGCAGTAAAAAATCCCAAACTTGAACCTTTTCTTAATTCCTTCTTTTCCCCCCCATCCCCCCCTGGCCAATTAGGAACCATTAAGGCCGACCTGCATTCTTTTGTTCTACAGGTGCGGCTGTAGAGAACAGTTTTTAAAAGGATGTTTCTCAGAAAGAAATGAAATCCCCGGGATTATCTGGGCGCTATGTAAATACACTCTCCAGTCTGGTGCCAGAATGCTATGTAATCGATGGCACGTTGCATAAATAACATGCAGATTAGGAGTTGTGTTGTGTGATTCATGCAGGGACTGATTTAATGAATGTTCTTGATTGAACCAAGGACTGGATTTAGTGCTCTAGAACAAGAATACTCAACTCAACGTCACTCCACATTCACCCACCCCCTCTCCACAGGTCAGTTTTTCAGGATATCCCTTCTTCAGCCGAGGTGGCTCAATCAGTCCCTGCGTCAGCAAAAGTGACTCATGGCTGAGGAGAGCGGCTCAGTGAGTAAAGACACTGACTGCCACTGAGTTTGAAGCAAGAGAAACCTGGTTTAATTCCCGGTGTCAGCTCCTTGTGACCTTGGGCAAGTGCACTTTATCTTCTCCCTGTGCCTCAGGCACAACAAAAAAACATAGATTGTAAGCTCATGTTACATTGTAGACTGTGTCTGCAGGAACAAAAAATGTCTCTGTAAAGCGCTATGTAAAACTAGTAGCGCTATACAAGAACAAAAATAAATTTAATCAGTCCCTGCTTCAACCACCTGTGCTGAGCAGGGATATCTGAATTTATTCTGACCTCTTGATCTGACCTGTGGGGTCTTGATGACTGTTTGATCACCCTGCTCTAGAACACCTGTAACTTACTATTTATTTATTTATAAAATATTTTACCAGGAAGTATACATTTGAGAGTTACCTCCGTTTTCAAGTATGTCCTGGGCACAGAGGAAAAAAATAATACATGGTCAAATACAGTTACATAAATGACCAGGTATACATTAATACAAGACACTTGCATGCACAGTTAAAGAATATATATTATGACGTATGAACCATTTACAGACCATATTAAGTGTGAGACACGGCCTTATATTTGAAAGAACTTAAGCTGGTGGTGGATTGAGATCTCTTGGTAGTTGTTCCAGTTTTGGGTGCACGGAAGAGAAGGACGAACGTCCGGATACTTTGTGAGTTCTTGGGACCATTAATAGTCTTTTTGGAGTCTGATCTCCAGGTGATAGGTACTGCATGTGGTAGGGGTGAGGAGCTTGTTCAGTGTAGCTGGGTAGCTTGCCCGAAAAGTATTTTGAGGGTGAGACAGGAAAGGTGAACTTTGCTCCTAGACTCTAGTGATGACCAATCTAGTTCTTTGAGCCTTTCGCAGTGATGTGTGTTGTAGTTGCATTGGAAACAAAACGACAATTGAATTTGTAGAGGGTGTCAAGTTTGCTAAGGTGGGTTTGAGGAGCCGAGCCATATACTTGTCTCCATAGTCCAATATGGGCATTAGCATCTGCTGTGCAATACGCTTTTCTGACCAGAGACTTAGGGAGGATTTGTTCCTGTAATAGACCCCTAGTTGGCATAGGTCTTTGGTTGTCAGGGTATCAATGTGCATCCCGAATTTTAAGTGGGAGTCAACCTAAGCCAGGTATTTAAAACTAGTGACAGGGGTTAGGGTGTGGTAGCGTGGTTCTAATCAGGAGCTCAGTCACTGGAATGCTTTACAAATTTACAAAACATAACTATGTTATGTAGATATATTCCTGTTACGAGTTACATATATCCACACGTGTCCCGGACCTTTGAATGCGTGAAGCCTGTTATCAATTATTGATTATTTAGGTAAACTTTTCCCCAGAGCGGGACCAGAGATAATTACATACCAAATAAGGACACACAATACAAAGGTAACGAGAGCCCTGAACCGCAGAGCTTACATCTAGAGGAACATGGTGGGAATGCTGAAACAAAAAAGTGTTGTGCTCATTGTGGCTGGAGTATATATCGGGATGGAAGTATGGTCCAGTCTCACAGATGTCCATTAGGTTGGGTGGGTCTGGATTTTTGGCGTCTATTAGGACATTGGACCGCGGCCAAATCGCCGCTGACGCTGGCCGCCAGACAACTCACCTCCGGGTCACCCTCGCCGCCATCCACAGAGCCCGCCGCAAGGCGCGTCTCCCGAGCTTCCTCCGCTCCCACACCGGGATTTGTGCTATGCCGCCTAGCGGGAAATGTCACACTATATCCTGTCTGGGCGCATGCGCGTGGCGCGCTCACAAATGCCAGCGCTGAGCTGCGGTTTGGGACCATCCGTGCTGTGTACGCGCGGCTGTGAGTTGTCCCAGCGCTGAGGCGACCGATGGTCGCTGACCTGGCGGCAAGTGGCTGCCCGTCCAAACACCTTATTCAGGGTTGTTACAGGGGGGTGTTTGATAGCGGGGAGTTTGTTTCCGGCCACACAGACTGTCATAATAGGGTTGGGGGGATGGGTATATGTTAGGGGGATGGGGTAGATGTTAGGGGGGCGGTGTGGGTGTTGGGGGAGGGTGGTTAGGTGGATGTCAGATTGACTCCTTGAAAATGGGTAATTTTCAAGGAATTTTTAAATGTGTGAACTGCTGCGAGAGAGTCTGATGGTTGCGAGACAGTCTGATGGGTGCGAGAGTCTGATGGGTTGCGAGAGAGTCTGAGGGTGCGCAGAGTTGATGGGTGCGAGAGTCTGATGGGTCGCTAGAGATGCTGATGGTGCGAGAGGTCTGATGGGTCTGAGAGAGTCTGATGGGTGCAAGAAGTCTGATGTGTGCGAGAGAGTCTGATGGGTGCGAAGAGTCTGAATGGGTGCGAGAGAGTCTCGATGGGTGTGAAGTCTGAGGGTGCAAAAGAGTCTGATTGTGTGGTGCAGAGAGTCTGATGGGTGACGAGGAGCTGAGGGTGCGAGAGAGTCTGATGGTGCGAAGAGTCTGATGGGTGCAAGAAGTCTGATGGTTGTCAGAGAGTCTGATGGGTGCGAGACCGTAGATGGGTGCGGACAGTCTGATGGGTTGCGAGAGAGTCTGATGGTGCGAGAGAGTCTGATGGGTTGCGAGAGTCTGATGGTGCGACACGTATGTGTGCGAGAGAGTCTGATGGGTGCAAGACACGGCGAGATAGTATGATGGGGTGCGAGAGAGTCTGATGGGGTGCGAGTAGCTATGGTCGAGATCTGATGGTGCTAGACATGTCTGATGGGTGCGAGAAGATCTGGAATGGGTGCGAGACAGTCTGATGGGTGCGAGACATCTGACGGTGCGAGAGATCTGACGGTGCGAGACAGGTCTGACGGGTGCCGAGAGAGTCTGACGGGTGCGAGAGAGTTCTGACGGTGGTGCGAGAGAGTCTGACTTGGGTGCGAGAAGAGTCTGACGGGTTGCGAGAGAGTCTGACTGGGGTGCGAGAGAGGTTCTGACGGGTGTCGAGAGAAGTCTAAGACGGGTGCTGAGAAACGTCTTGACGGGTGCGAGACAATTCTGAACGGTGCGAGAGAGTCTGACCGGGTGGCGAGAGTAGTCTGCACGGGTGCGACCAGTCTGACGTGTGGAGACAGTCCTGAGCGTCGATTGCGGGTGCGAAATTCTGACGTGGTCAGATGAGTCTGAACTGGTGCGAGAGAGTCCTGAACGGGTGGTCGGAGAGTCTGAACGGGTGCTCTGAGAGACTGGGTCGAAGAGAAGTCGACGGGCAGCGATCTGATGGTGGGAGAATCTGGACTGGTGCGAGAGAGTCTGAGTCGGAGTGGGTGCGAGAGAGTCTGATCGGTGCGAGAGAACTGACAGGGTGCTGGATGAGACCGGGCGCTGGGTGACACAGGGTGCTGGACGAGACCGGACGCTGGGTGACACAGGGTGCTGGATGAGACCGGACGCTGGGTGACACAGGGTGCTGGATGAGACCGGACGCTGGGTGACACAGGGTGCTGGACGAGACCGGACGCTGTGTCTGATGAACAGAAACTCAAAACCTTTTTACATTCCAACTTATGCTCCATATAGTGGCGTAGCTAGACATGTAAGGGCCCCAGGCAAAAAAAAATGTCATGGCTCTCTCTTCTCTCTCTCTCTCTCTCTCTCTCCTCTCTTTGCGCTCTCTCCCTCTCGCTCGTCTTTCTTTTCCCTTTGTGTCTCTTCCTTCCTGTATCCTTTCCTTTTTCATTTCTGTGTTTACCTCTGGGATTTAACCCTTCCCCTCCTCACCTTTCCCAGCCAGTCTCTCCAGGCTGCAGCTACAGCCCCACCCACTGACCGAAGCCCTGCCCCTTCCCTCCCTCACACCTTTCCCAGCCTGTCTCTCAGGCTGCAGCTCCAGCCCCGCCCACTGACCGAAGACCCGCCCCTCCCTCTCCTTCCCCAGCCTATCTCTCAGGCTGCAGCTCCAGCCCCGCCCACTGACTGAGGCCCCGCCCCTTCCCTCCCTCTCACCTTCCCCAGCCTGTCTCTCGGGCTGCAATACTTGAGGCCCAAGCCACCTGCAGAGGAAGGGATTTCCCCTCTATCCTTGCTACTGCATCTCGGGGCCCCTCCCACTGACCCAGGCCCCGCCCACCTGCAGAGGAAGGGATTTCCCTCTGTCCTTCCTACTGCATCTCAGGCCCCGCCCCCTGACCCAGGCCCCGCCCACCTGCAGAGGAAGGGATTTCCCCTCTATCCTTCCTACTGCATCTCGGGGCCCCTCCCCCTGACCCAGGCCCCGCCCACCTGCAGAGGAAGGGATTTCCCATCTGTCCTCCCTACTGCATCTCAGGGCCCGCCCCCTAACCCAGGCCCCGCCCACCTCGAAAGAGGAGGGATTTCCCTCTATCCTTCCTACTGCATCTCAGGCCCCGCCCCCTGACCCAGGCCCCGCCCACCTGCAGAGGAAGGGATTTCCCTCTGTCCTCCCTACTGCATCTCAGGCCCCGCCCCCTGACCCAGGCCCCGCCCACCTGCAGAGGAAGGGATTTCCCTCCATGCTTCCTGCATCTCAGGCCCCGCAATGTGCCGCTGGCAGGGGAGGGGGTGCAGCGCGGGCCCCCCTATAGCTACGCTCCTGCCCACCCTCTTTCCTTGGCACATACCATGATACCTGGGAGTATTTGCGCTCCATATCCTGTGCCTATTCTGAAACAATGGGGAAAGTATTTTTTCCCCAGTGCTGCACTACGCCCTGCGGTTTTAATTACTGTCACGTCTTCTATGTTTAGCATATGTATCGCTTATCGCTGGAGCTGGTAATTACCATCTTCTAATGTAAAGTGGGAATTTGCCCTTTCATCTTTTCACCTTTTGCTCAAAAAGAACTCGTCTCCGAAGCCTTGTAATCCCCCGTGTCTAAAGAAATAAAGAGAATTGGCCTCGGCATTGATGACCCCTCTCTCCCTTGGACCTCCCGGTTTCTCTCTCCAACCTCTGGTTTTCATTAAAAACCTCTCCCTCTCTGATTTCTCCATTTCCCCATTTCTCTCTCTGACCATCACCTCATCTCATTTTCTCTCTCTCTCTCGCTTCTCCCCTTCTCCATCTCCACCTCCCCCTCGTTTCTGCAGGGACCTGCGCTCTATTAACCTAACCGCCTTTGATTCCACTTTACGCTCCTCCCTCTCCTCTCTCAGTTCTGCTCCAGACCCTTACAACCTGGTCAGGAACTACACCTCTGCCCTGTCCTCCTCGCTTGATCTACATGCCCCGCTTTCTATTTACCGTTCTCGCCCTTTTAACCCCAGACCCTGGCAAACTTCCCACATATGTATACAAATCGGAGAGGAAAAGATCCCTTAATGATGAACTCTACTAATCAAAAATAATAAATCTTTATTAAAAAGTAAGTAAACACTAGAAGTAATTAAAACCTAAAGGAATGCGCTGAGAAACCAAATAAAAAGGCTTCTCTGCTGTCAAATGGCATAGGTATGTTAACCCCAAAAAGCCAGATATGCTGGGTGTATCTTGCAGTGAATGCAAGGTATAAAGTTACACCCATACGTTAGTACAGTGTATGTGATGTCGCTGAGATGAACCCATCTGGGGCATCTTTGAACAGATTTAACCATGAGGTGGGCCACAACACGTGGATCCCACTAGCTAGAGATAGATCTATGAGGGCTATATATGTCCTGCTATGAGTGTTAGCAAGAGCAAGTGAGCGCAGGTCTGCATTTACAACATGGCTCTGTGAGTACATTCCGCATTATATATCCTATGAAAGGAACAAAAGGTATATGATTATTACTCCACGGTGTGGGGACATCACTGACAGTTTATGAATATTTACTAGGGTGTTAGGTATTGCACCCTTGGTTAACTGTCTAATACCTGGAGCACCATTTGTGCAGTGATATATCTAATATGAGGCATATGATATCACACAGCATGACTGAGTTCAAATAGCTACATTAAGCAGGACTACTCTCCAATATACCTCAGCCCCAGAGGGGTTCATCTCAGCGACATTACATACACTGTACTAACGTATGGGTGTAACTTTATACCTTGCATTCACTGCAAGATACACCCAGCATATCTGGCTTTTTGGGGTTAACATACCTATGCGATTTGACAGCAGAGAAGCCTTTTTATTTGGTTTCTCACAGCGCATTCCTTTAGGTTTTAATTACTTCTAGTGTTTACTTACTTTTGAATAAAGATTTATTATTTTTGATTAGTAGAGTAGAGTGCATCATTAAGGGGTCTTTTCCTCTCCGATTTGTATACATATGTTACTGTCCCTGATAGCACCTCTCTAGTTAGGTATTATTCATAGCTGAGCAGGGAATCTTCTCTCCCCTTCCTAAATACCCACATACGCACGCTGCATTCCTGCATTCGTTCCTCTGAACGTAGACTTCCTTCACTACAAATTTATGCTCCCCTGGTTCAACTCTGCCCTCTCTCAAGCTAAAAAACCTACTTTTCTTCATTAATCACACGCACAATTCTAACCCACTCCGACTCTTCTCTGTCTTTGACTCTCAGACCATCCTCGGCTGCCTCTTCTGCTTCCTCCATCTCACCTCATGACTTTGCTGACTATTTCAAGGAAAAGGTGGAATCCATATGTCAGAACATCCCCTCTGTTTCCTCCTCCCATCCTACACCACTTCCTAACTCTCCTCCAGCATTCCTTGACTCTTTTTCCGCTGTCATAGAGGAGGATGTGTCACTGCTGATCTCCTCTTCTCCCTCTACCACTTGCCCTCTTGACCCCATTCCCTCCCATCTCCTAAAACCTCTTGCTTTTACTATAATCCCTACACTCACACACATTTTAACTCCTCCCTCTACTCTGGTACCTTTCCCTCTTCCTTCAAACATGCAACAGTCATACCATTACTCAAAAACAGCAAGCTTGACCCTACCTGTCCGTCTAACTACCGACCTGTCTCCCTCCTGCCTTTTGCCTCTAAACTCATTGAACGTCTTGTATTCTCTCGCTTGCTCCATTTTCTCAACACCTATTCTCTCCTAGATTCTCTACAATCTGGCTTCTGCACTGCTCACTCCACTGAAGCAGTCCTCACTAAAATAACTAATGACCTCCATGCTGCCAAAGACAGAGGTCATTACACTCTGCTCTGCAGCATTTGATACTGTGGACCACCCTCCCCTCCTTCACATTCTCCATACTCTTGGTATTCGTAACAAAGCTCTATCCTGGATCTCCTCCTACCTCTCCCATCTTACTTTCAGTGTCTCTTCTGCTAACACCTCTTCCTGCTCTATCGATCTCTCTGTGGGGGTAACCCAGGGCTCTGTCCTGGGACCTTTCCACTTTTCTCTGTACACACTCTCTCTAGGTGACCTAATCAAATCTCTTGGGTTCAAATATCACCTCTATGCTGATGACACAAATTTACTTTTCAACCCCTGACCTTACACCTGCTGTACAGACCAAAGTTTCTGAATGACTCTCTGCGATATCATCCTGGATGGCCCTCCGCCGACTTAAACTTAACATGTCAAAAACAGAGCTCTTCATATTTCATCCCAAACCTGGCCCTACTACCTCCTTCCACATTACTGTTGGAAATTCTGTCATACACCCAGTAGCCCAAGCACGTTGCCTAGGGGTCACACTCGACTCCTCTCTCACATTCTCCTCTCACATTCAAAACGTTTCTAAAACTTGTCACTTTTTCCTCCGCCACAATATCACAAAGATACGCCCTTTCCTCTGTTGCTCGACAACTAAAACTCTGACACAGGCCCTCATTCTCTCCCGTCTCGATTACTGTAACCTCCTGCTGTCCGGCCTTCCTGCCTCTCACCTGTCTCCCCTACAATCTATCCTAAACGCTGCTGCCAGAATCACTCTACTTTTTCCTAAATCTGTCTCAGCGTCTCCCCTGCTGAAATCCCTCTCCTGGCTTCCTATCAAATCTCACATCTCGCACTCAATTCTCCTCCTCACTGTTAAAGCTTTACACTCCTCTGCCCCTCCTTACATCTCAGCCCTAATTTCTCGCTATGCACCATCCCGACTCTTGCGTTCCGCTCAAGGGTGTCTCCTATCTAACCCCTTTGTATATTAAGCCCTCTCCCGCCTTAAACTTTTCTCACTGACAGCCCCACACCTCTGGAATGTCCTTCCCCTCAATACCCGACTACAACCCTCTCTATTCACCTTTAAGACCCACCTTAAGACACACCTGCTTAACGAAGCATGTGAGTAGCTCCGTGGCTAACACTATACACATGATATATAAAGCTTGGCCCCCTGCAGACGCACTTACCAGAACGCTCTCCTACTGTCTCTGTACGTTCTTCCTACCGACCAATTAGATTGTAAGCTCCTCGGAGTAGGGAATCCCTTTTCTAAATGTTACTTTTATGTCTGAAGCACTTCTCCCCATCATGTGTTATTTGTATTATTCGTTATTTATATGATTGTCACGTGTATTACTGCTGTGAAGCGCTATGTACATTAATGGCGTGATATAAATAAAGACATACTGTACATACATACACAAAAAGGCTGTTTGGTAAAAGAAAAATATGTTAAAAACCAAGAACCCAATATGTCATTTTCCAAGAAGTGGTGGCACACTGCGCACATCACCGGAATAACCTGTCGAGCACCTGTTTGTTTATGCGAATACCCGTCTGTTGCATCCATCACTACAAAGCAGATCTCTGAGTTTGAGGAGACAGTGCGATACTGTGAGCAGCATGCTGCATGATTGAGCTGGATTTACATGTGGGACCACTTCTTGCTACATATTGTGAGGAATTAGAAGGTCGAGGATTCTATTCCGAATGCCTTTTGAAAGAACACGAGCATTTCGACATACAGGAAGTCCTCGCTATCCAACGTTTCACTTAACAACGAATGGCATACCAACGCAACTGTTGTTTTTCGGCGCTGGAATGTGTTATCCGACGCCTGAAAGCGTTATCCCAGCGGTGCGCAAACTGGGGGGGTGCGCCTCAAGACTTTTCTGGGGGGCGCGGTGTTTGCAAAGGCACCGTGCTGAGAGCGCGAGGTCTGTGTAACCTTAATTGCCAGGCTCTGGTCACGCATCTCTATGACAACGCGGCGTCAAATGACGCCCATTGCCATGGAGACGTGACATCAAATGACGCCGCAGGTCACGCAGCGTGACGTCACATGACCCCGCAGCATCATTTGACGCATCATTAGACGCAAGGGGGGGGGGGCGTGACCGAGAAGGGAGCAGATAGGGGGAGCGCAGGCGCGGGGAGTCTCGTTATCCAACGCTCACCGCCACTGATTAACATGGGACTGACTTTACAACGGTTTCACTATCCAGCGCTACTCCCAGAACGGGTCCGGTTGATAACCGGAGGCCGCCTGTACTTGGGGTTTTCCAGTATCCTTAGCTTCCTTCTTTAATCATCTCATGCACAGTAACGCGTGACAACTCATTTGAGGAAGCACACTTGAATATTAACAGAAGTTTATAAATGTGGTGAGTTGTGCACACGTGTACGTGTCTCTGAGAGTTACCAGTACTCACCATTTGTTTTATATATATATATATATATGGGGGCATTGGCATAATATTGATGTACAGCTCAACCTCAATATAACGCGATCTGTTACAACGCGAATCCGCGTATAACGCGATGCAAGCGTGGCTCCCAATTTTTGTATTTATGAATACTTTACAACACGATTATTCGTATCTTAAATACTTTATTGTACAATGCATACAATTGTACATTATTTCTAACGCGATCCGCTTATAACGCGATGCGATTCTTTGGACCCCAAGCACCGCGTTATAAGGGGGCTGAGCTGTATCTTTTATTTTTATTTTCAGCCACTCTTGGGAAAACTGCATCAATAGATCCGGGGTGTGCAAACTTCTTGAGCTGCGCCCCCCTGGCGAGTAGACGCAGTGTTCGCGCCCCCCCCCCTCTTCAAGGACTTGGTGTCAAATGACGCAGCGGGTCATGTGACCTCACGTGGCCTCACTGCGTCATTTGACGTGCGTTGCCATGGAAATGTGTCACGTCACATGACCCCGCGGCGTCTTTTGACACAGCGTTGCCATGGCGACGCATCACCGAAGACCCGGCAGAGAACATGTAAGGCTGCGCTTATAGTGCTGGGCGACGCGACCGATGACGTCACCCGTTGCCGTCGCCATTTGCAAGAGTTGTGTTTCGGTTTTGAGCGATGTCGCGGGCTGCGAGACCAGCGATGTCATAAAAGGGGAGGGCAGAGGGACAGAGAAGCTCCCGATTGGCCGCCAGGGGAGACCGTCGCCGAAAAAATCAAATGACAGTGACTACCAGATTTCTGGCAGCGTAGTCGCTCCGTCGCTTTGACAATGCATTTGTTTTCCTGCGACGCGACGGCGCCGTTGTATCACCGGCACTATAAGCGCAGCCTAAGGGAGTTACAGAGGCCTCACGTCTCCCCTGGCATTTAATTTAAATGCCGTGGGGAAGAGCGCGGGGCCTCTGTGACCGCCGCGCCCCCCCTAGAAATTCTCGCGCCCCCCAGTGTGCGCACCGCTGCAATAGAGGATCAGTCTTCACTTTCTTTTACTTCCAAAAATAGTCAGAACTAGCCCCTGTTAAAGCGGAGCCCCGCGATGGCCGTTTCCCCCCCCCTTTTTAATTATTATTTTTATATAGGTTTCAGCTCCGGGGACCCCCTGCTTCCAGAGATACTTACCTCCGTCGGGGGTTTTCGGTAGCGGCTCCAGCTCGGTTACCTGGGTTCATGTAATGGCCGCCTTTCAAAGCTCCTGGGCCCTGCCGGCCAATAGGAAGCCGTGATGTCATCCGGTGCGGCTTCCTATTGGCCCACGCGACCGGGTGCTTTAAACTTGCACGAGATACCGGAACCACCTTCGGAGATAAGTATCTCTGGAAGCCGGGGGGGAGGGGGGGCCCCCAGAGCTAAAATTAATGGGGTTCAGCCCCTGCTTCAACCCTGTGTATGTAGACAATGGCTCGGCTCGCCTCTGTAACATCGGTATTTAGTTATTTTTACACTTATGGGCATCTTCCTGCTTATATCTGTTTCTATTTCTTTTTTAAAGTAGCTTTCCTGCGTATTGTACAGAGATAGAAATCTCTGGCACCCGGAACAAGCTAAATAGTACAGGGTTATAACATAGTTTTATCGTAGCCACACCCCAGGGGGAAGCGCACGCCTTGTGATGCGCATGTGACGTCCCGCGGGGCTTTGAATTAATTCGTCAACAAAACAGATTGTTTCATTCTTCGAGTTGTTCTGTTTTTTTTCTTTCTAATTAGAATAAACATAAGAAAAAAAAACCGGCGAGCTGGAAATGAACCGCGATTTGCAAGGTGCTAATTCAGGACTAAGAATGGAAAGGGAGTCGTTCTGTCTGTAAAACCGTTTTTTTAGAACTGCTTTGCGCCAAAGATAACAGCCAAACACGCTTATAGGGGCGGGTGCCGTGGTATTATGAGATGACCGGGTAGTGTCCTAACTTTATTATTTGAATAAGTAATTAGTAAGGCGACCTCTATCCGAAAAGGTCACTAGGACCCTCAAGTAGAAATCGATTAGGTTTTTATGACAGATTTCATTACAGTAACTAACATTTTTCACACCAATGCCCTAAATATGGGACAATGATGAATCCCGACAGACTTTCCTGGGACAAGGCTATGAAATAAGGGACAATCCCGTATATACGGGACGCCTAGGAAGCCTATATTACAGCTGTATACTAGAGATATGTATATTACCTGTTTGCTTGGCTTTTGTAGCAATATAGCTAAACACACACCCTATCTCTAACTTCTGCAGAACTGATTGTATATCTGGTGCTTCTTGCGTGATACAATTGCATATTATTAAACTAAATAGCCTAAGGACATTTCACATCCAGTGGTAATTATGTCTGAGGATAATTGTCTAGAATAATGCGGGCTGTTTTTGCAGACCAGATGGTCGGGCCATGGCTAAGCTAGTCTGAACTTGTATGTTCTCCTGAGATTTCCCTCTGTTGTATGAGGGAAGTGAACTCTTTCAGTGCTGGAAAGGTCTGCAAACCTACTGCAGTGTGTCACAGAATGCACTAGCACAGTGGTTTCCAACCTTTGTTTACTTATGGATCCCTATATGAAATTCTGAAGAACCCCAAGCCTCTCTAATAGCGCGTCTGAGATCATATGCAGTGTAAGGAACCCTAACCCTCTCTAATAGCGCGTCTGTGATCAGATGCATTGTAAGGAACCCCAACCCTCTCTAATAGCGCGTCTGAGATCAGATATATAGTAACGAACCCCAACCCTTTCTGGAGGTGGAAGCGCTGGGGGAGACGAGGTTGGGGATGTGGGCGTCTGTGTAATTACACGGACACAATCCTGCGTCACCGCTGGCAACGGTTCTGCACACACATTCTCTACTTGGTAAATCTGGACGGCAAGAAGAAACCCTTTCAAAAAAAGTGCTCGCATCCTCCCAGTCCACACGCACACACACGCGCACACGCACACACACACACACAGTATGAGAAGAAAAGCAATATCCACTCTAACAAAACAATAAAATAGCTTGATATACAAAGGGAGATAATTACTGCAAACATAGAATATAAAGTGGGTGGTTACTTTATTTACTATGTTTGTGGGGACATTTTTTTAGTGCTGAAACTGCATAAACCGTAAGGTCACCAAGGGTGTGTTAATACTATTTTAGCTCAATCGGACAATTTAAAGTGTACTGTTTGATGTTACGCCAATGGTTTCCAACCTTTTTTTTGTTAAGGAACCCTATAATTATATTGTGAAATTCTGAGGAACCCCAACCCTCTCTAATAGCGCGTCTGAGATCAGATGCATTGTAAGAAACCCCAACCCTCTCTAATAGCGCATCTGAGATCAGATGCATTGTAAGGAACCCCAACCCTCTCTAATAGCGTGGCTGAGATCAGATGAATTGTACGGAACCCCAACCCTCTCTAATAGCGTGTCCGAGATCAGATGCATTGTAAGGAACCCCAACCCTGTCTAATAGCGCGTCTGACATCAGATGCATTGTAAGGAACCCCAACCCTCTCTAATAGCGCATCTGAGATCAGATACATTGTGAGGAACCCCAACCCTTTCTAGTGGCAGGTCTGAGATCAGATGCATTGTAAGGAACCCCAACCCTCTCTAATAGCGTGTCTGAGATCAGATGCGTTGTAAGGAACCCCAACCCTCTCTAATAGCAACCCTGGTTGGAAAACACAGCACTAGCATGACAAAGATTGAAGATTCAACATAACCATAAAAAAATATATACAGTACAGGCTGCAGGAGCGGTTCAGCGAGTAAAGACACGGACTCTAGAAACAATGACACTGAGTTTGAATCGGGAACCTGGCTGTAATCCCAATGTCAGCTCCTTGTGACCTTGGGCAGTCACTTTATCTCCCTGTGCCTCAGGCACCAAGAAATAGATTGTAAGCTCTGCGGGGCAGGGACTCATGCCTGCAAAAACAATTATAATTCTAAATGTATCTTTTATGAAAGCCATCTGTTTCTCAAAAGAAAGTAACTGCAGGTGTTATGCATCGAGCATTAAACGGGACAGTCCCCAAATAACATCATGCGTATGTTGCACAAAAGGGAAAGCACTCAACCATGTAACGTTTCCTTCTGAACAGATGTGGCAGAATTTGAGGTATATTCGGGTGCTTTTCCTGGGAAGCCCCAGATTCTTACTGCAAATGAACGAATATCCCAGAATATGTAATACCTACACCAGGCGGGTCTCAAACTCAGTCCTCCAGGGCCACCAACAGGCCAGTTTTTATAGATATCCCTGCTTCAGCACCGGTGGCTCAATCATTGGCTCAGTCGAGCCACCTGTGCTGAAGCAGGGACTGATTGAGCCACCTCTGCTGAAGCAGAGATATCCTGAAAACTTGACCTGTTGGGGCGTCTGGAGGACTGGAGTTGGCGATCCCTGCTCTATAATCTCCATTATTATATATTTGTTTTGCATGCAGTTTTTCAGATGCTATCATCATGTTTATTAGTCATATAGCTGCTTTCTTTTAACCCACTGCCTATAGTAATCTAACGTGTTACATTGGACATATACATTGATGTTTATTACAATCATACACACTGAGATCAGAAAGGGTTAGATGTAAAGATTATATAAAGGGGATTTGTTTGGGATATCCGGGGACCTGCAGTTTAAATCTCCGGTGTCTTCCTCTCCTTCAGGGAAATCAAAATAGCCGACAAATCGTGGGGGTTCCGGGGGGCCAATAGGAAGCCGCCACGTCATTATGGGGATGTTTAGATGTCCAGGGAGGAACACCTGTAAATATTTCGGGACCTTAGAGAGTTTATGTAAAAAGAAATGAAAAATAGTATTACAATTGTAAACATGTTCCTGGATTGCAGTAAAAAATCCCAAACTTGAACCTTTTCTTAATTCCTTCTAATCCCCCCCTGGCCAATTAGGAAACCATTAAGGGCCGACCTGCATTCTTTGTTCTACAGGTGCGGCTGTAGAACAGTTTAAAAGGCATGTTTCTCAGAAAGAAATGAAATCCCCAGGGATTATCTGCGGCTATGTAAATACACTCTCCAGTCTGGTGCCAGAATGCTATGTAATCGATGGCACGTTGCATGAAATAACATGCAGATTAGGAGTTGTGTGTGTGATTCATGCAGGGACCTGATTTAATGAATGTTCTTGATTGAACCAAAGGACTGGATTTAGTGCTCTAGAACAGAATACTCAACTCCAGTCACCCAGACCCCCTCTCAACAGGTCAGGTTTTCAGGATATCCCTGCTTCAGCAGAGGTGGCTCAATCAGTCCCTGCGTCAGCAGAAGTGACTCATGGGCTGAAGGAGCGGCTCAGTGAGTAAAAGACACTGACTGCCACTGAGTTTGAAGCAAGAGAAAACCTGGTTTAATTCCCGGTGTCAGCTCCTTGTGACCTTGGGCAAGTGACTTTATCTCCCTGTGCCTCAGGCACACAAAAAAAACATAGATTGTAAGCTCAATGTTACATTGTAGACTGTGTCTGCAGGAACAAAAAATGTCTCTGTAAAGCGCTATGTAAAACTAGTAGCGCTATACAAGAACAAAAATAAATTAATCAGTCCCTGCTTCAACACCTGTGCTGAAGCAGGGATATCTTGAAATTCTGACCCCTTGGGGGTCTTGAGGACTGGAGTTGAGCACCCTGCTCTAGAACACCTGTAACTTACTATTTATTTATTTATAAAATATTTTACCAGGAAGTAATACATTGAGAGTTACCTCTCGTTTTCAAGTATGTCCTGGGCACAGAGTAAAACAAAATAATACATGGTTACAAATACAGTTACATAAATGAACAAGGTATACATTATATACAAGACATTGCATGCACAGTTAAAGAAAATATATATTATGAGCGTATGAAACAGTTACAGACCAGATTAAAGTGTGAGACAGCCTTAGATTTGAAAGAACTTAAGCTGGTGGTGGATATGAGAGTCTCTGGTAGGTTGTTCCAGTTTTGGGGTGCACGGAAGGAGAAGGAGGAACGTCCGGATACTTTGTTGAGTCTTGGGACCATGAATAGTCTTTTTGGAGTCTGATCTCAGGTGATAGGTACTGCATGTGGTAGGGGTGAGGAGCTTGTTCAGGTAGCTGGGTAGCTTGCCCAGAAAGTATTTGAGGGTGAGACAGGAAAGGTGAACTTTGCGCCTAGACTCTAGTGATGACCAATCTAGTTCTTTGAGCATTTCGCAGTGATGTGTGTTGTAGTTGCATTGGAGAACAAAACGACAAATTGAATTGTAGAGGGTGTCAAGTTTGCTAAGGTGGGTTTGAGGAGCCGAGCCATATACTATGTCTCCATAGTCAATAATTGGCATTAGCATCTGCTGTGCAATACGCTTTCTGACCAGGAGACTTAGGGAGGATTTGTTCCTGTAAAGTACCCCTAGTTTGGCATAGGTCTTGGTTGTCAGGGTATCAATGTGCATCCCGAATGTTAAGTGGGAGTCAAACCATAAGCCCAGGTATTTAAAACTAGTGACAGGTGTTAGGGTGGTGGTAGCGTTGGTTCTAATCAGGAGCTCAGTCACTGGAAGCTTTACAAATTTACAAAACATAACTATGTTATGGTAGATATATTCCTGTTACGAGTTACATAGTATCACATCGTGTCCCGGACCTTTGGAATGCTGAAGCCTGTTACAATTATTGATTATTGGTAAACTTTTCCCCAGAGCGGGACAGAGATAATTACATATCAAATAAGGACAACAGATACAAAAGGTAACGAGAGCCCTGAACCGCAGAGCTTACAATCTAGAGGAAATGGGGGGAAATGCTGAAACAAAAATAAAGTTGCTGCTCATTGTGGGCTGGAGTATATATCGGGATGGAGTATGGTCCAGTCTCACAGATGGTCCTATTAAGGTTGGGTGGGTCTGGATGTTTGCGGTCTAGGACATTGGACCGCGGCCAAATCGCCGCTGACGCTTGGCCGCCAGGACAACTCACCTCCGGTCACCTCGCCGCCATCCACAGAGCCCAGCCGCAAGGCGCGTCTCCCGAGCTTCCGCCGCTCCACCGGGATTTGTGCGTGCGCCTAGCGGGAAATGTACAACTATATCCTGGCTGGGCGCATGCGCGGGCGCGCTCACAAATGCCAGCGGAGCTGCGGTTGGGGACATCTGCGGCTGTGTACTGCGCTGTGAGGTGTCCAGCGCTGAGGCGACCGGAGGTCAGCTGACCTGGCGGCAAGTGGCTGCCCGGCCAAACACCTTATTCAGGGGTGTTACAGGGGGGTGTTTGATAGCGGGGAGTTTGTTCCGGCCACACAGCTGGTCATAATAGGGTTGGGGGGATGGGGTAGATGTTAGGGGGATGGGGTAGATGTTAGGGGGGCGGTGTGGGTGTTGGGGGAGGGTGTTAGGTGGATGTCAGATTGACTTCCTTGAAATGGGTAATTTTCAAGGAATTTTTAAATGTGTGAACGCTGCGAGAGAGTCTGATGGGTGCGAGACAGTCTGATGGGTGCGAGAGTCTGATGGGTGCGAGAGAGTCTGATGGGTGCGAGAGAGTCTGATGGGTGCGAGAGAGTCTGACGGGTGCGAGAGAGTCTGACGGGTGCGAGAGAGTCTGACGGGTGCGAGAGAGTCTGACGGGTGCGAGAGAGTCTGACGGGTGCGAGAGAGTCTGACGGGTGCGAGAGAGTCTGACGGGTGCGAGAGAGTCTGATGGGTGCGTGGTGGGAAACACCAATTCCTATTCTTTTTTTTGTTATTTCCCAACCCTTTCCTGCGAGAGCTTCCTACAGTATCACACATTGCTAACTATTATGTAGCAGGGCTCCCCGTCAGAGGAAGCGTTTGTCCATTCTTTAAAAGGGGGGTGGTCGCCTTTGTAATATCGTACCCCTTATTACGTGTTCATTTTCTGGGGAACAGAAACATGTATATTCCCTTTCCCCCCCCCCCAAAGTTAGGGGCTGCTGGCAGATTACAGCCTAATCACATACAGTCGGTCCTGCAAGGCTGCGGCAGTCCCCCCTGGCACTGAAAGGGTTAACATTATTAGTCACTGGTATTCTAACCATAACAAGCATCACATCTGCTGTTTTGCCTGCGCAGTGTTAATTTCACCGCCTGCTTGCCCTTGGTAACTAGATAAGGCATTCAAATTTAAAGCAACACTGTTCCTGGTATAGACGGACAAAGGCGTTTGTAATCAAGAACACAAGTAAGGTGGAACTGATACACTTAATAGCGAGCAGGTGTGTGAAAGGAGTGCAAGCCTTTGGGGCGATTGTGGTCTCGTGAGTGAAGAAGTAACCCGAGTGATGTGAGTGTTCCTGAAAGATTGCTCTGTTTTTATGCATTTGTTCATTATTATTTTTTGAATCAGGGGGTCTCTGGAACTGAACCCCGTTAATTTCTGCTCCGGGGACCCCCTGCTTCCGGAGTTACTTACCTCCGCTGTGGGTGCCGGTAGCTGCTCCAGGGTTCACATTAAGGATGTGGGCCAATAGGAAGCTGTGATGTCATCAGGTGCGGCTTCCTATTGGCTCATGTGACCGGGGGCTTTAACTTGCAGAATACTGCAGAGAGATACCGGAGCCCCGTTCGGAAGCAGGGGTCCCAGGAGCTCAAATTAACGGGGTTCAGTTCCGGAGACCCCCTGCTTCAATCCTATATTAAAAAATGCAGGGGGGGGGGTGGGGGGGGGGGGCCATGGCTTTCTCCTTTAACGGGATCACCCCAACCTTGCGTTTGTTATTTTTCTGTCTACTCTACACAAAGAGAAGAGACGCCGCCCAGGTGCGCTTCAAAGCGATGTGACGTATTCAATCGCCAACATTTCGGTTCAGCGCAGTGAAGCTTTCTCACGGTGCCGACCCGATCCCATCCTCTATACTCCTGACATGCAGCCGTTCCTGACGTGCAGCCGTTCCTGACGTGCAGCCGTTCCTGACGTGCGGCCGTTACACTGAGATGCGGCCGTTCCTGTACATGCACGGCCGTTACTGCACATGCAAGCCGTTATAGACATGCAGCTCGCCCCCCGTTCCGACTGCATGCAGTTCCTGATTACATGCACCGTTTCCGACGCGCGGACGTTCCTGACGTGCGGCCGTTCCTGACGTGCGGCCGTTCCTGACGTGCAGCCGTTCCTGACGTGCAGCCGTTCCTGACATGCAGCCGTTCCTGACATGCAGCCGTTCCTGACATGCAGCCGTTCCTGACGCGCGGCCGTTCCTGACGTGTGGCGGCCGTTCCTGACGCGCGGCCGTTCCTGACGCGCGGCCGTTCCTGACGCGCGGCCGTTCCTGACACGCACATCTTCTTGTAAGAAGTTCTCGTTGGGGAAATTTCTAATTCTTTCCGTTTATATCAACGCGTTCTGCGGGGATTGGTGCAGAAAGCGCAGGGACGGTGGAGGCGTCTTGTGAAATCGCTTCTCCTTCCCGGCTTTGGGAGGCGTTTCGCGCCTACAGGTCGTCCCAAAAATACTACTTTTCTTTATCCTCGATCAAATATTTCACTGTGGAATAAACCTATTTCTGCAAAATAATGGCGACCAATACTTTGGATTCAAAACGGATTTATAACTCTGCAGGTTACGTATAATCTAAACCACTCCGAGGAAAATAAGTACGTCCTGTATATCATGGGATATTTGGATATTTCTTGGGTTTATATTTGAAAGTCTTTTCATCAGAATAATAATTGGTATGTAATTTTCCACTTTATTGCCACACGGACATTGAATGAGTACTACATTCAGCGTTCGCTGGGGGTGGGGTGTGCGTTGCCTCTGACGCTGCAGGCATTATAACATCAAGGCCTCCAAGTATCAATAGCAAATTATTGGCTGCTATTTTGTAACAATTCGCACTGAAATATACCTGCAACAGGCAGCGACTATGTTTTCATTTTAGGCTGCGCTTATAGTGCCGGCGATGCCACGTCGCGGCAAACCAAATGTATTGCCGCCGTCGCGTGCGCTTATAGTAAGCGCGACGCTGGCGGCGCTAATTTTTGAAGCCGATCAAATTTGATTTTTCAGAGGCTGTCGCCACATGTGACAGCCTCTGAACCAATCAAAGACCTGGTCGCCCGCGACGTCGCCGGAAAGTGAATGACAACTTTCGCTAGCAGCGACGGCGACGGGTGACGTCACCGGTCGCGTCGCCGGCACTATAAGCTCGGCCTTAGTTGCACCATTTTTATGTATGTCTGCGACAGGCTCTCCCCCGTGTCGGAGACCCCGGTCTGCGCCGATACGAGGGATTTATGGAGCAAGTGGGAGGGGTTACATTTGCATATTTACGCAGGTCTGTGCGGCTTACGTTGCGGGCTGTTTCTTGCCGGTTTTCTGCATTGGTTTTCTCGGTCACCTTAAAGGTGATGTGTTTTTGTAGCACAGAATATTAGCACCGCACAAGTACCTCCTTATACACGCACACGTACCTCCTTATACACGCACACGTAACACGCACACGTACCTCCTTATACACGCACACGTACCTCCTTATACATAAGAGATGTGTGCTTCTATTTTGCACACGGTTAAACCATACGTGAAATGCAAACTTTGCATGATTGCCTTATTTATCTTGTCAACACGGTTCTACTAACCCACTGGGCCAGGGATGGGGCAACGCTTGTCCTCAAGGGCCACCAACAGGTCAGGTTTTCAGGATATCCCTGCATCAGCGCAGGTGGCTCAATCGGAGGCTCAGTCAAAGACTGAAGCCTTTGACGCTAACTATCCACTAAAAAATGAGTTAAGAAAGAAGAGAATAAATGAACTGAAACCACAACTGTCAGCCCCGCAGCTTGTTCACTAGACCCGTGATCAAATCTAGAAATGTCACTATATCTTCCTTTAAAATGTCCCACTTACTCGCGAAGAGGAAGAAAACATTTGGAGATGGCGAGTCGTTGAAGGAAGCTTCCTGACTGGGGCTGATTGCCCGTTTGAAGGGTTTTCTAACAAGCGCTAGATTACGTTGGCAACACAAGACTTGCAGTTATCTGACAACACAGTTACGAGGAGGATGCGAGTAATTTCAAGTGACATGCAAACTCGGCGGAAGAGTGGCTTGGAAATGTGTGTCTGGTTCTCACGTCAATTCGACGTGTCCCCAGATATATCAGACACAGCTGGTAATTCTGATGAGGATGGTATTTAGTGACGTCGCTGTGCAGAAGAGCTACGGAAAGTATTGCCTATGAAACGGTGAGGATATTTATAACGCGTTCAACCGCCTGCGATCGCCACGCATGGTCCACCAGCAATGATAGGTAGCATCAATGGATTCATTGCCCTGTTTGCACGAAGGATGGGTCCTTTCCAAGCGCTGTGTCTTATCAGTACTTTTGTGTACTAAAGTACTCCTGTTTCGACACATCATTAATGTTGTTCTAACAATAATTAACTATTCGGGCGGCGCCTTTCCAACACCTACAGCTTAAGGCCCTGCGGAAGGTGTTGAAGACAAACAATCTGACCGTATCCTGCACACAGAAGTACGATGTACTGAGCACAGGTAAAGTTCTTGCACAGAGTTTTAAGCCTGATTGAGGAGATCAAAGTCCAGTAATGAGGACTGCCCGCACCTAAGCAGCTCTGGCTGGTTAGTGGACTTGGCTTTTCTTACCGACGTCACTGACAAATTAAACAGTTTCCTTTATGAGCCACCTTAAGACACACCTGCTTAAAGAAGCGTATGAGTAGCACCGTGGCTAATACTATACACATGATGCATAAAGCTTGGCCCCCTGCAGACGCACTTTCCAGAACGCCCTCCTACTGTCTCTGTGCGTTCTCCCTACCTTCCACGCTTGAGGCGTGCTGCGGGCCACGCTGCGTGGCAGGGCTACCCCTTACGAATGGTTCTAGGGGTGTTGCGTGTCACACTGCGGCCATTTCCGGTCTTTAGTGGTTTGAGTTGTTATGCGGGCCACGCTGCATGGCAGGGCTCCTGCTTCCGGGTTCAGTTTGTCTTCTAAGGCCTTGCTCGTGGTGGCGCGGGAGCGTGCCTCCGCGCACACTCCTGCGTGCCCCCGCGCACACTCCTGCAACCCCAGTGATATGTGCACTTGACTGCCGGAGATTGGGGAGGCGATCGGGGGCTTAGAGGGGGCGTGGCGAACGCATCACGGACGCATCACGAAGCTGGTTCGCCCTCATTGGCTGAACCAGCGCACATGCCGCTGATGTCACGCGACTGGAGCCCGAAATCACAAATTTTATTGACTGTCCAAAATGTAGCAGCGTCGACGCTACAGCGCCGCCAGGGGCAGCGGGCGCGTGAGGAACTGCAATAGGAACACAGGTAAGAGTCACGGACGTGCGCATGCACGTAGCAACGCCGCCACCATGAATGCGGCCTAATGTGGAATCATTGCGCTATGAGGCGCTGGTGTTATACTTTAAGCTTTTTATCATATGTATTGAGTGACATCACGTATATTATATGTAATTATTTGCTTTATAGCATTATTGTTCTGGAATTAATCGCTATTTTGTGCAAAATGTGACTGTAAATGTGTTTGGATCTGTTATTTGCACCCGACGTCGCTCCTTGCTGCCGGCAGTCTTGCCGCGAAGGTAAACCCCTCACCTTACCGCTTACCGCAAAGCCCCTAACGTTCAGTCCTTAACCTAACCCATTAACCCCTAACTTTAACCCTCAATGCTGACACTAATCTTCACCCTAAAAAGATTAACCCCTTACTCCAAAACCCCTAACCATTCCCCTTACCCTAACCACCAAACATAGAGTGTAAGCTCTGCGGGCAGAGAATGTGCGTAACATTCCTATGTGCTGCGTACCGCGCGCGCTCCGCTGTAATTGTGACGCGCTTTGAGTCCCATTGGGAGAAAAAGAGCTATATCAAATAAAGTTATTATTGTTAAATAAAAAATAAAAACCACGATCTCTAGTATCTGAGGCTGCCGCGGTAATCTTTACACTGCCCCGGGGAGAGCTTCATTTTAATCTCCCGGACACATAATGTGCAAAAAATGGCAATCAACTACGTCTTTAGCACAGGTTTCTAAAAAATGAAAACCGCTAATTAAAATAAATAAGAACCGTAATCCCTAATTATTCAGCACGTTAGAGCGTTCACAATGGTGGATAGTTCTTGAGGCAATAAACATCTTCTTTCACGACAATATTTTTCCAAACATAGCAACTATGATTTAAATCTACAATGTTTAATCATAGCGACTGTAAAAGAAGCTTGGACGCGCCAAATCGACTCGCCCTCCGGTAAAACGGAGAACCATATTTACTAAGCAGTCTCCGGCCAGAAGAAACCTTAAACTGTCTATATGTTGTCACCCAGCGCCAGACAGTACCCTGGCCCCGCGAAGGTTCTGGTTATTTAAATTCCATAACAAAAGAGAGAGGTTCACCCGCTCTGCCAAATAATTGTACATACAGGGGCGCACCGAGGTTGAAGCAAACACATGGACAGACACATTTGGAGGTTGTTGTAAAAGATACAGTAACCCCCTATAGTGCACTCCTGTGGAATATATTGATACTATAACAAGCAGACTATACGACTGGTTCTAGAGACCTGTTAAATAATTGTTTAGAATATTGATATGAAACAGGGGTTTCATATCAATGTTCTAATCTAAACAATTATTTAACAGAGGAAATGTTGCATCTTATTAAACGCATCTAAAAGACCCGACAAATGAAGTTTCCGTTCTACCTGGGGGCTTCTCTTGTAATGTTCCCTTGTAATGCTCACCTGTAGTGATTGCACCTGGTAAACAGCACTGTGACAATAAATAGTTTTTTAGAATAACAATTACCCGAGCGAACCTTTGTGACATCTCGCTAAGCAAGTGGAACAGGTTTTGTTTGGTTACGAAAGCCCAGATGCTGAACTAACCCTCCTCTTGTTTACAGGATAGGAAAGCCGTAGTGATGTGAAACTGGTGTTTTTCTGCTGGAACCTATTATTTCACTGTCACGGATATGAAATGGAAATAACCTCCCGTTTAGATATGAATTCCGACTCTTATGGTGACTTTTGTTTGAAAAACACACATTTTGTTTTCTTCCAAATGCAAAAAAACCCATAAAAACATAATTAGTTATTTTCAGCGTATTTCTTTCAGGGAAATCTGGGAGACGAACGGCGGAGTATAATGGGGAAAAATCCTGGTGTATTCAATCAAATGTACAGTACACTTAATTGAGTCCATTAGAAACGTAAACATGTTATTGTAGAAGGAGAGCCTTTCGAAGATTGCTTCCCAGACAAACATTACAATCACTTGAATGTAAATGAAAATACCACGTGTGGGCACATTCACGTGTCTCAGACAGGTCTGTAACCCCGCCTTTCCCCATTATCTCTAAGCATACACTGCTTCCACTACAGCAAGGGATTCTGGGAAATGAAATGCAAATGAGCAAACATCACACCTTTTGCTTTGAAAACCATTTTGACATGGGCCGCTATAAGTGTAAGTCCTCCGTATTACACCGCCGGTCCGCACAGCCTGGGTTCAGTTCAGCAGTTTCGACCTTTATGGTGGGTAAAAAAAAGTGACTTATTTAGTAGTCTGGTTAATCACTTGAATGAAATTGGTGCTAACGCAGAATAAAGGTCCACAGATGGAGAATCTGTTTCATCCACGTATTCTCTCTCTCGTTCCGTTTCACGCTCTCGATCTCCCGCCACGTTTTTGCGCCGTCGTGTTTTACACGGAAGGAAAGCTCTCCGAGTACTTTCCTATTCAGTTGTCTGATTTCAATGACCAACCTTTCAACCCCCCAAAAGTTTCCCAAGTCTTTAAGTCTTCACTCTCACCTCACCGGGCTGTTTACTGCATCGTTCCCCTGTGGCACCTATAAATTACTTAAACACTCACCATTTAAAGCAGCAATCCTGCTTTCCTTTTCTTTTTGAAGTAGGGGGTCTCCGGAGCTGAACCGTGTTACTGTCAGCCTCGGGGACCCCCTGCTTCCCGAGATACTTTGGATGGGGGTGCTGGTCTCAGCTCTGGCTAGGCTACTTTGGGTTCTCGTAATGTTGACTTTAAAGCACTCGTGCAGTGAAAAAATTAGTGTATAAAAAGCGCGAATATTATAAATGTGTAAATATTATATAGTGATACAATTTCAATAGTCCTTCAAGTCCAGGGACGCCGTAGCCGAATCCAGAGAGCGGTGACGTCTTCAGGTGCAGCCGTGCAGGGGTTTGTCTGGTCCCTAGGCGTGCAGCCGGCGATTGGAGACGCAAGGAGGACACCGTTCTACACGGAGGGAACAGCCGGGAGTTTCCCGTTGCAAAGAAACCTACCTACAAGGCGCAAGCTCGAGGGGCTAATTGTAAGTAGGATTTCAGGTTTAACACTGCCGGAGAGTTGGTCCCATCAGGATCCATAGGAGCTCAGTGCACATCACAGCATATTATAATATTGCAGTATTTTATTGTTTTTTTTAAACAAATCCCAATAAATAGTATTCTTAAGGAATATAACATCTCAGCATGGCAGTGTTCAGTTCATTTTGAATTGCAGTCCTGTTTACCTCTAACCATTTGGTCTCAGATAATGCACTATTGGATCTTTGTTTCTGTCTGCATCTTCCACGTATGGAAAATAGCTGAAGCGCTCAAATGCAGGTATATCTCAAAATGATAATAAGCCAGACCACTGTACCAGGGTACTAACAATTAATATAGTACCTATTGTGTCATATAATGGGTACTATCCTCCTGAAGACAGGTGGTGTGTGGTGCAACCCACTCACCTTCTGTCTCATCGGCAGGTTCCCCTGAAAAATATGCAAATACTCACATCCTGGTAGGGCAGGCAGGCAGGCTGTGCAGCTACTCAATGCAATACAGGGAAAAGGGAGACCAAAAAGCGCACCAGCACAAACGGAGCAGGAAGAAACCAGAACAAAAAAATGATTAAAAGGGCACTTTAAATGTGCAAAAGACCCATCCAATGCATTTCGAACGTCGAATGCTGCGACGTTCGAAATGCATTGGATGGGTCTTTTGCCACATTAAAGTGCCCTTTTAATCATTTTTTTGTTCTGGTTTCTTCCTGCTCCGTTTGTGCTGGTGCGCTTTTTGGTCTCCCTTTTCCCTATCTTCCACGTATGTGCTGGAGTGCCGTGAGGACCTTCGGGAGCCACGTATCAGCATAACAGACCAGGAAGAAGCCACGGTGGGACTATCTGTTTCCGGTCTACAAACTTTGGGTCCATCATCCTTGGTGCCATACAGGTCTATTTTTTTAAAGCGCCCAGGTCACGCTGGCCAATAGCAAGCCGTGACATCATCCCTTGAGATTTTCTATTGGTCCACGTGACCAGGACATTTAAACCTACGGAGGTATGTATCTCGGGGAGCAGGGGGCTGAAATTTAATATGGTTCAGCTCCAGAGACCCCCAGCTTCCCACCTATATATTCTGCTCCTCCCGCACATTTTCTATGGTGTAAAGATTTCTTCACAACACATACTGTAACGTATGATGTGTTTTCACCTTCCTTATTTTTTCCCTGTATAACAGGGTGGCCCTTCTGTAAAGGAAGAACAACCACAAGACACCAGCTTCTCAGGGAGTGTGTTCTATATTCCCATGGTTGGGACACAGCCCGGCTGTGGGACACTGTGTTTTACCTAAGCAAACAAACAGCAGACTTGCTAAGCAAAATCGTAATATCAATAGACATGAGGGCAGGGTGGAGTTCCCTGCGGCTCTTCTGCTGAGCCCCTCCAGGAACACAGCAACCTGCCTCCTCGTGGCTGGCATGGGAGGGAGTAGGGTTCTTCTCTAAGGACCAGCTGGTCACAATTGAATATTTCAGGCTGGTGGAAGAGAGGAGAAGGATCTCTGTGCAGCAGCGCACTGACTCCGAGCTCACGCCACCTCCTCTCCCGAGCCATTCTTACTGCCCTGCAGTATCCTTTCATAGTACACCAGTGGTGCTCAACACCAGTCCCCAAGCTACCTCCCCTCCCCAACCCAAAATAAGGTCAGGATATCCCAGCTTCAGCACAGGTGGCTCAATCATAGGCTCAGTCGAAGATTGAGCCAGCTGTGCTGAAGCAGGGACAGATTGAGCCACCTGTACTGAAGTATGGATATCCTGAAAACCTGACCGGTTGGGGGGGCTGAGGGGGGGGGGGCTTGAGGACTGGATTTGGCTTACACCACTCTTTGCAAAGTAACAGGCCTGTACGTATAATACCAATAGGGTTGCCTGGGGAAGCGATAAGCATTTTGTGTGTTTTCAGGGTTGCCAGGTGCCCGGTTTTGAACCGGACAGGAAGGTATTTCCGATGCCTGTCCGGCATAAAATCGGAGGTAATACCGGACACGTGTAGGGTATTTTTTATATGTATTCGGGCGGCGTGGGGGTCCAGTATTGTATCCAGTATTTGTGGACAAGCCACCTGGCAACGCTAAATACCAACATATACTACACGAGCTCCAACGCTGTGCCGGCACCAACAGGGCCCCTGGGACTTAGTGAGAGACATTGTGGGACGATTGCGCAGCAAGGTACCTCCTTAATCGCTCCTTGCAAGTGTGATATATGTTGCCCTGTATGTAATCATTGTGTTCAGCATACTTGAGAGATACGTGTTACTCTGTGTTGTTTGACCCGAGCCAAGCTGATTATTCTCTATCCCAGGGGTGCGCAAACTTTTCCAACTGATATATATATATATATATATATATATATATTCCAAAAAGAATGACCTAGGCGCAAGTGGAGACAAGAAAGACAAACATAGGGTAATACGTTCTCACAATTTAACCACCAGAAGGTACGATATGCACTCACAGCGTGTAAGATATAATCAGGCCTTGTATCCACTCTGGGATCTGGAACAGATATGAAGAATCTGGAACATCCAGCAGCTTGTAATCCGCAGCAAGCGTGATCTCGTGCGTAATATCACACGCAGGAAGAGAAGTAAAACACAAAAATAGTGTAACACAGTTTAATAAAAAATTAATGGTAAAATGACAATAAGTAAAAAAACTCACACTTTGTGAGTTATCATAAAACGTTTGAGAATTCAGAGTATCTCACACTCGTCAGGGGTTAATAACACTCTGCAGATTTTCTCAACAGTCTTTGATGTTTTCCTTTGTGTGTTAGTGACCACTTAGGAAATTTGGCCGGATGCAGTCAGTATAGAGACACTTAATGCCTGCACTTTGAGTACTGCCCAAAGTCTCCTTAGTTAGAAGATAAACTCCGTTCCTACGGACCCCCGTGGGTCTCTCTATTTGCACCTAATGTGCTAGCAGTACTCACGGTACTTTGGGGTATACAGTGTTCAGTTTCTCCCTTCTGTTGATGTAATTCCCGGCCGCATGTAGACTCCTCTGCTCCTCCGGTTGCTCCCGTCTTCCGTGGCCGTCCTGCGACACTTGACGACGCGATGACGTCACTCCTCGTGAGAGTTCCTCCGGCTAGCTGTTAGACCGGTGTCTCTGTCCTCCTCATAGAAACTTGCACCGCAATGGTGTAACAGGGCAAGTAGCCACCAACAACTCCCAACTGCTGTCTGCTGCTCCCGAATATCCTGTGTCCCCTCTACAATTGCTGTAAACCACGCCCCACGCGTTTCTCCTTTCGGCTTCGTCAGGGGCTGATCTCACTCTCTGTCCCTCATCTTGGGTTAAATACCCTCCTCCATTGCATGACTGGCTAACCAGTAAATTAAAAAATTTGCATATTAAATAGACTCAATGGTTTAACTGTGCATTTGTATTTTATAATCATCTAGAACATATTATATTAATCTTTACGTAAATCACAAATAACATATACACTAAATAAAACAGATAATTCCTATACCACCATTTTAAAGAATGAAAAAGATAAATGATTATTTTGTATTACATATATATTTATTTCTGAAGAGAAGATATACTAATAAGGCCATTCCTTCCTATTAAACAATAAATGTTAATTACCTTTTGGTTTATATAACTAAATTCCCCAAATTAGAATATACCTTGGAGATAGACTATTATTACATTAATATAGGATTTAGAGGGTTAGAATTTATGACCCATGGTGAGATTAAAGTCAACACCACAGTTAACTCAGACCACATATTGTATATAGAAGTACTTACTACTTGTTATTGAGAATCACAATTATTCCAATATTTAAAGGAAATTTCTCTCCTGTGCGGGAATAGAAATTATTATTTATATTAAATTCTTCACATAAGTATAATTACCTCCAGATATAGTTTAGCCAATTGCAACATAATTGTTGCGTTCATAGATATAATAATAATAATCTCATAAGGGCTCCATATGGACAATTATAAAGGGGGTAGTGGACACTCAGGTCCTATCTAAGTTGCAATTACAAATAATTAACATGTTATACACACAATATATTGAATGAACATTTAGGGACACTTATACAGAAAGGAAGATAGTTATTTGGATATATATATCCTATTGCATAATCAACGTTCAAATCATCGCAAAGTTTATTCGATTCTATTACATAACTACATCTCATCTCTTATATATAAACAAATGTTAAAACATCACAGCCACACTGTATATATACGGGACGACAATATTAGTGTCCTATTCCGAATTGCCATATTCACACAGATAATGCATCAAACTAAATGTAAGTCATAAATGTCACAGATCTGGCTTAATCCCTTAAAAAGGATTCCAGATCTATGTCGATATTTAGACCTAGCGGAGCTAATGTTTTGAGGGCATAAATCCAGTATGTTTCCTGTCTAGATATTTTAATTACAGGATTCCCTCCTCTCCAGCTAGGTCTAATTTTCTCAATACCCACACATTTTAGACCTCTAGGGTCTTGACCATGAAATTCTTTAAAATGTTATGACACACTATGCTGTTGCAGGCCCTTCTCTATATTTCTTACTTGTTCTGCAATGCGTATTTTAAGTTTCCTTGTAGTCCTCCCAATGTATTGTTTGTTGCAAGGACATTGCAACAAATAAACAACATAGCTTGAATTACAATCAATCATGTCTTGTATTTCATAGCTAATTTGTGAAACTTCAGATGTTATTGTTTTAAAGCTCTTTTGAGAGTTTGGATGTAGTTTGCAACCTTTGCATGTTTGACACATAAAAAACCCTGTTATTTTAACTGGTTTTAGATTATCTTTTTTTAAACAGCTAGGGGCTAGTCTTTGTTTGAGATTTGTTGCCTTTGTAAAAATGATTTCAGGTTTTGATGGTAATATCTGTTGTAGCATTGGGTCCTTATGTAAGATCCCCCAATGTTTATGAATGATTTTCCTGATATCTCTAGCTGAGTTACTGTACCTAGTTACAAATGGAACTGATATTTTCCCTTCTTGTCCCCTCCTAGTGTCTTTGATTTTATATTGATAAGCTCTGCCCTATCCATCAGGGAAACCTTTCTGTAAGCATCCTCGACTAATTCTTTTTTATAATGTCTGTCTGTAAATTTCACTATCAAATCTTTATTGTAAAAAATTGTAATTTTTTTTTATGTGCACTTCGTGTGTGTGTGTGTGTGTGTGGTGAACGGAGATAGGTAGTGTTGTGTTGGCTTTGTGTGGTTGGTGTGATTTTGTAGGGTGTGATTTGTGTAGTTGGTGGGGGGTGGTGGGGGGGGGATGGGTCCCCTTCCCAGTAGAACAGCTTATATTGTATAGTTCAGAGCACGCTATAGTTGCCATTACAGCGTCCCACTGCCATGACTAGAGCTGGGATAACCATGCTGGAGCTGCCACTCAGCGTGAGCACGGCCTGCGAGGCGAGTGTGTGCGGGAAACCTAGGGCCGGCACCGTTTCCCTGCTCCCAACGCACACCCCGGCCCGTGAGGTCTCGGGGAGCCGGTCACAGGCAGAGTGACTGTGCTCCCGGGGAGCCGGTCACAGGCAGAGTCACTCTGCTCCCGGGGAGCCGGTCACAGGCAGAGTCACTCTGCTCCCGGGGAGCCGGTCACAGGGCAGAGTCACACTTGCTCCCGGGAGAGCCGGTCAAGGCAGAGGTCCAGGACTGTGCTCCGGGGAGCCGGTCACAGGCACACGTCACTGTGCTCCGGGAGCCGGTAAAGGCAAGTCATGTGTCCGGGGAGCCGGTCACAGGCAGTCACGTGCTCCCGGGAGCCGGTCCAAGGGCAGTCACTGTGCTCCCGGGGCGGTCACAGGCAGAGTCACTGTGCTCCCGGGGAGCCGGTCACAGGCAGTCACTGTGCTCCCGGGGAGCCGGTCACAGGCAGTCACTGTGCTCCCGGGGAGCCGGTCACAGGCAGAGTCACTGTGCTCCCGGGGAGCCGGTCACAGGCGAGTCTGTGCTCCGGGGAGCCGGTCAAGGCAGCAGTCACTGTGCTCCGGGGAGCCGGTCACAGGCAGAGTCACTGTGCTCCGGGGAGACGGTCACAGGCAGTCACGTGCTCCGGGGAGCGGTCAAGGCCGTCACTGTCTCCCGGGGAGCCGGTCACAGGCAAGTCACTGTGCTCCCGGGGAGCGGTCAACAGGCATCACTGTGCTCGGGGAGCCGGTCACAGGCAGACGTACTGTGCTCACGGGGAGCCGGTCACAGGCAGTCACTGTGCTCGGGGAGCCGGGTCACAGGCAGTCACTGTGCTCCCGGGGAGCCGGTCACAGGCAGAGTCACTGTGCTCCCGGGGAGCCGGTCACAGGCAGTCACTGTGCTCCCGGGAGCCGGTCACAGGCAGTCACTGTGCTCCGGGGAGCCGGTCACAGGCAGAGTCACTGTGCTCCCGGGGAGCCGGTAACAGGCAGTCACTGTGCCTCCGGGAGCCGGTCACAGGCAGTCACTGTGCTCCCGGGGAGCCGGGTCACAGGCAGTCACTGGGCTCCGGGGAGCCGGTCACAGGCAGAGTCACTGTGCTCCCGGGGAGCGGTCACAGGCAGTCACTGTGCTCGGGGAGCCGGTCACAGGCAGCGTCACTGTGCTCCCGGAGGGAGGGTCACAGGCAGAGTCACTTGCTCCCGGGGAGCCGGTCACAGGCAGAGTCACTGTGCTCCCGGGGAGGAGCCGGTCACAGGCAGAGTCACTGTGCTCCGGGGAGCCGGTAACAGGCAGAGACACTGCTCCCGGGGAGCCGGTCCACAGGCAGAGTCACTGTGCTCCCGGGGAGCGGTCACAGGGCAGTCACTGTGCTCCCGGGGAGCCGGTCACAGGCCAGGTCACTGTGCTCCCGGGGAGCCGGTCACAGGCAGCAGTCACTCTGCTCCGGGGAGCCGTCACAGGCAGAGTCATCTGCTCCGGGGAGCGGTCACAGGCAGAGTCACTGTGTCCCGGGAGCCGGTCACAGGCAGAGTACTGTGCTCCCGGGGAGGAGCGTCACAGGCAGCGTCACATGTGCTCCGGGGAGCCGGTCACAGGCAGAGTCACTCTGCTCCCGGGGAGCCGGTCACAGGCAGAGTCACTGTGCTCCCGGGGAGCCGGTCACAGGCAGAGTCACTGTGCTCCCGGGGAGCCGGTCACAGGCAGAGTCACTGTGCTCCCGGGCAGCCGGTCACAGGCAGAGTCACTGTGCTCCCGGGCAGCCGGTGTGCGCATGCCTGGTGTGTTCCCCAGCAGTAACCTGGCCCACATTTCCAGGTGCAGGGACTGCGAGGTGACTGTGTTCAGATGTGTACGGCCGGCAGCTCGACCCTGCGCCCCACTGACACCCCAGGCTGGAGGTGAGGGGGTCAGGCAGCGGCACTGTGCTTGCGGGGAGCCGGTGTGAATGTGCACCGATCGTGTTAGCCTGTCTGCGCATTCATGGAGTGTCGATACTCCTGGACAGGATGTGCTGGTATGCTGCTTCTGCATATGCGCAGTCACTCATTTCCGTCAGAATTTTCGTCCACCTGAACAGTATTTTTTTCCCTATGTGATTTTTGTTTGCCACATTGCCGCCGTCACGTGCGCTTATAGTAAGCGCGGCGCAACGGCTTGGTCGCGATCTCTGGAAGTCATCTCAATTTGATTTTTCCAGCGACCGCAGTCTGACGTCGTCGTCACTATAAGCGCAGCCTAAGGGTGCCGGTATCTCTGCAGCCAAAGAACCGTGTGGCTACCGAATGCGGCTTTAAATGTCTCACGGGCCAATAGGAAGCCGTGACATCTGTTGCGGCTTCCTATTGGCCAGCGTGACTGGGACAGTTAAACGGCAGGGATCCCAGTGCCCCCTATGGAGGTCAGTATCTCTGAAATCAGGGGGTCCCCGGAGCTGAAATTAACTGTCCAGCTCCGGAGACCCCCTGCTTCAAACCTGTAATAATAAATAAAACCCCGCAGTGCAGCCTGTAGTGCGGCTTTACAGTGCATTACACGGAGCTCACTTTAGAAATGGGTCATTGCGGGGAAATGCCCCTTTAAATCACCATCAACGTTTACCAACTAGAGGCAATTTGAAAGTCGTATCACACATGGTTCACTTGCATTACCTTCCCACACCACGTACGCTTGGGAAGTGCTAGTGTAATACACAAGTGACTTGATACAATGAGTGATGTTCATAATGCAGAAATGTCACTTCGCTCAGCACCACACTGGCATCACCTTCTCATCCAATCCTGTGCTGTTTCTCCAGTTATATTCCCAACCTGTGTGTATTAATTGGTTCATTTGCTGCAACAATCAAACCATGTGTTCAATGTCACAAAAGGCTAATGCAGATTGCACGCACACAGCGGTTCTTTCCTTGTAGGAAACTCCTTGTTCATGCTAATAAGACTTACTACATTATATAAATGCAAGGACAAGGGAGTGGGTATTAAGTCATAGAAACAACTATATTTTTGTCACCTTTTAGTTTTAATAAGCAGTTTTACTTATACTTTACATACATGGAATGTTGGCACAAAACTAAAGCTGTGAAAACATCTTTCGCTCACAGACTTTGTTGGATCCAGGGCTTTAATTTTCTAAAAAATAAAAAAATAACGACATTAAATGCTTGTAACCTCCTATAATATTGAATGGGCCTGAAGTGTATTGAAGGGCAGTGGTTTGCAACGTATTTGTGGTTAAGGAACCCTATAATTACATTGTGAAATTCCGATGAGCCCCAACCCTCTCTAATAGCGCGTCTGAGATCACATGCATTGTAAGGAACCCCAACCCTCTCTAATAGTGCGTCTGAGAACAGATGCATTTTAAAATCTTCTGTATTTTGGTACTATTTCCAAATGAACTGAAAATTGCAGGAAACCCTTTAGGGATGTCCAGGAAACCCCTGTTGAAAAACACAGATAGGCAATGCATTGCAGGCCTTTTCAAACATTAGGAGGTTGATTATACAAATCTTGATTTTTAGGAACATTTACATCACTATAATAAAAATGTACATTATATGTAAATTGCATGTACATAATACAGCAAAGTATGGACTGGTGTTTAGAGAAAATGTTATGTTAATTATTCAGAATTTCACCTGTGTCAGTTTAACCAGAATAACATATTTCGCCGGATCAAGGCATCTTGCATCAGACAAGTTGGAGAGAAAAACCCTACATGGATCAGTCCAAGGGGCTAAAAATAGGTAAATCGGAAGTTGTGTTTTAATTAATGGGGATGATGGTTATTCAGAATTCACAGTGACATACAATGTGTATCACATCTACAGCAGGATGGATATGAATATATATTGTATCAGGTGCACATGCCAGTTGGAAGATCTAAAGTCTTTGAACAAACATTTGCAACAACCACCAATATTACAGTTTATTTAATCACAACTTAAATGTTTTTGCATCAGAAACATATATATATATTTTTTTTTTTGCAGGACGATACATTTCAGAAAAAGGTCTTAAAAGGTGCATTGACTCACAAACACATAATATTGTCTCACTTATCACTCTGATCAGTTTAAGATGTATATTTAATGTTTCAACAAGTAAGCCCTAGTGCAGGGCGGCCAACTCCAATCCTCAAGGGCCACCAACAGCCCAGGTTTTCAGGATAACCCTGCGTCAGCACAGGTTATTGAGCCACCTGTGCTGAAGCAGGGTTATCCTGAAAACCTGAGCTGTTGGTGGCCCTTGAGGACGGGAGTTGGCCGCCCTGCACTGGATCCTGTGGCCACTTCTCTTCCCTCCTGGCACGCTTGGTGACATTCATTTACACATAACAGCTACACATACTAAATTGTAGGTATAACGCAGAGAAGAAACCCCCCATAGAGGAAGCTCTCTAAAATGTAACCCTCAGAAAATGCACATGATGTGTTTCATCATCATCAGCGAATGTACGTAAAAGACCAACAATTTAAATACTACAAGGAAGGAATAAGTGTTCAGCATATTCGTCTATTAATGCATCTTATCATGGAACAGCGCCAACGCACCTGGACTGTAATTGGATGTAAAATTAGGTGTGGACAGTGGAGAATTGAGCTGAAAAGCGTGTGGTCCTCAATACTACAATCCTGATCAAACCCACCTTCTAACTACTGAACGTTTCCATGGCAATAAGCCTGAAATTACCATCAATACCATAAAAATACACAGTACTTTTTTCAGTATTATGACTGACGATTGTAACCAATTGATAGAATAGTTTAAAGGTTGTACAAAAAAAATAATAATCAATCTACTCGTTACAATACATAAAGGATATATATATACTATATGTAGGTAGGGATCATCAAAATCATTTAAAAAAAAAACTTCCAGGACACTAAATAGAAGTCGATTCCTCCGGTTTTTAAACAAGTAATGATATTCCGCTTTGTTGCCAGAGAGGCTAATAACACGTTGATAACAAAGGGTGATCAGCTAGAGAATATGTATCGGAGGAAAGCTCTTAAAAATGTCTTTATAAACAAGATGTGTAAATTAAATACTTTGCTACAACTGAAAGCTGCTGACGCTTTATCAATAGCTCACTGAAATGAACAGACCTATTGCATGAACACGCACCAGGACAGGCCACTGTTACCTGCATGCAGATGTTAGACGGACGTGGGACTTCCATCTAACCCAAACAGCACGGATACGTCAAAGCAGGATCACATATTCATCTACATTGGGACAAGGCAGGTTAGGAACTCACATGGTAAAAAGTGATTAGGTTTCACTTGTATTTTGGCCTTTTTACTTAAAATGTAGGGGCAATATTAACCCTCGGCTTGGAGCTTTTCCTCACTAAACTTCGTTTCCTTTTTTTTTTTTTGGAATAACCCGTTTCCCCTCCTAACGAATTTGATGATCCCTGCACATTCCTGCAGATTTGAAAGAGAGTGAAGAAATGTTTTGGTGATCACTCCACAGAAAGAAAAAAAACAAAAAAAATCCATCCATTTGCACGTAACCAGTCCCGAAACGTTGGTCAAAGACTTAGGACTTTTCGTGTAGAGGCTCCGACGCGGCAGGTTCTTCACTTTCATGGTCGTCCTCCTCCTCATCCTCCTCGCAGTCTCCGTCTGTTTGCTGCTCAAGTTCCTCTTTCGTGATCATTTCAAAATCATTCCCATTGCCACTACTGTGCTGCGAGCCTTCATCTTCGCGCCGGTCACTGTCCGTGTCCGATTGCCGCTCTGCGCCGGAGCCCTCTGATCCTGATCCCTCGGCCGCCTCCACCTTCCCTCCTTCCTCTTCCTTTTTCTCGCTGTCCGATTTATCCTCGCCCTCTGCTTTCAGCGGCTGTGTGACCTCCGAGTTTTCGTCTTTCTTCTGGTCGTTCCTGGGCCCTTTGTACTCGTGCGTGTAAAGCGGTCGGAAGGAGTCGATGAAACCCACATCTGCGGTCAAGTTCGGCAGGAACCAGAAGTGGTGTCTCCCTCCGGTCAAGAGCCAAATGATGAGGAAGAGAATGCACCTGGCTAAAAAAACAGAAGATATACAGGAAGAGATGAACTAGACGCGGGCAGAATTCACAGGTTCGTAGGACTCTGGTTAACGGTCCCCAGAGGAATTCAATACAGAATATGTTTAAACAAAATCTTAAAAGTAAGTTATCAACATATAGGATAAAGTATCTGTCGTCTAAATTTAGCATAGGTTGAATGGCTGTATTTTTTCAACTATATCTGCTGTGTAACCATCTACTATATAGATTTAGCAAGTTCTGCTATTGTGATGAGTTAGGGGACAGAGGAGAGAGTTTCATTCAGTAAGGAGGAGACATCCAGAATATTCCACAGGAAGGAAAAGGAAACGACAAGCAGCGCGAGAACAAATTCAGAGAAAAGCCCTACTCTTTAGCACAGGGGTCGTCAACTCCAGTCCTCAAGCGCCACCAACAGGTTAAGTATTGGGGATATCCCTGCTTCAGCACAGGTGGCTCAGTCAAAGACTGATTGAGCCACCTGTGCTGAAGCAGGGATATCCTTAAAACCTGTCCTTCTGTTTGCCCTGGAGGACAGGAGCTGGACAGCCCTGCTTTAGCTGTGCCGAAATAAGCAGGTTGCCGTCTCTCTCCTTATTTAGCCCACGGTCGGCTGCACAAGGCGTACAATGCAGCAGGCTGGAGCGTCTTGCCAATCCCTGACAGCAACACAAACGTAATATCTGCAATACGAGTTTAGAAAGACACGGTGGGCGGATCTGGATGAGAAAAGTGAATGCAATCGTTAGCCAACCCGTGCAGGTGGTGTGCTAGGACAAGGGAAAACATCGCAGAAAAAGGATGCCACCCAGTGGCCAACACCTGACATAGCATCGCCAAATACCATCACCATATAAACACCTGAAAAGGTCTCCTGGTGAAGAGACACTTACCAACGGCAAGAAGAAGAATACTGGCAACAAAACATCCTGCCCCCACGCTCAGGTAATAAACCCCCACTCTCATCTCCGCAGGCCACAGGGGGAAGAGGGTCGCCGCTATCACAGCAATCACTGCAACAGAAAGAGGCCCTTTAATTCATGTTGGGTCCAAAAACGAATATTTCTAACGGTTAACGGATAAATATTTGCTACGATGCGGACCAATTAATACCAGTTGGCCTAGCAACATGCTGCAAAGCAGCGCACTAAACGTTACTCAGGTGGGAACGGGCCCTACAGCAGGGCTGGCCAACTCCAGTCCTCAAGAGCCACCAACAGGCCAGGTATGAGGGATATCCCTGGTTCAGCACAGGTTGCTCAACCATTTTGACTGAGCCGCTGCCTAAGCCACCTGTGCTGAAGCAAGGATTAATGTTAAGATCACAATGATATGTTTGTTATTAGTTGTTACAAATGGCAGTAAGCTTATCTGTGACAGCATTAAAGCCGTTACACTTCTCATCCACTCCCGAAAAACAACTTTGACTGGTAACAAGGTTCAAAACCAGATCGCGGTCAGGAAAACTACATTTCTTAATTACGTTTTATGATCTGATGCCACTTTATTTATTTATAACATGTACTTGGCTTTTTGATTCTTCATCTAGGAAACAGTTTTTATCTGCACTTAAGATTTCTTTTGAATCTGGAGAAAGCAACAATTAGCTTAAACACTGGGATATATTTGGGGCATTAATAGAGCAACTGCCCTCCGTCATTGGATGGCGGTAGCAGTTACCAAGAGGTAATAGCCATTTAAGTACAGTAATTATAGGTGACAAACATCCACACACAAAGTTATTCACTGGCTGCACGTACTTACCAAGGATGAGGCCCATAGCAAATGTTTTAAAATGGACTGGGTCGTATATCCACACATATACCTGAAACATTGTGAAAATGTATACATGAGAAAATATTTCAACATTAAAAAAAAAAAAAAAAAAAAAAAAACAACTCATGTACCACACAGAATCAATTAATTAAATGCAGACTTTACAGGTGTTAGTCTGGGATGGGTGTCCTCTCTAAGTTTCACACACGCGCTTTAGTACAGTGTTTTCTTGGCGAGTCGCGCGTTAGAAAAAGTTATAAATAAATACTAGGCTGTTCATCCTCGGAGCGTTTATGAGCCATTCCAAAAGGTACAAAACACTTCCAAAAACGGCTCTATAGATAGATATACAGCTGCATTCAACGCGAACCCCTTCAGTCTACGTCTGCGTCGCCCCAAAGGCGGACACCTGATGGGATTCACCAAGCGCTGCTCCCCTCCGCACCAGCATGCTAAGGGTTAATATCTGCGTTTGCCTACTGCTGTGTTTCGTCCGTCCCACCCTCTGGAAGGCTAATCACCCAGGAGGACAAAGGGATTGTGAAACCACAGCTGCATTCAATGTGAACCCCTTCAGTCTACATCTGCGTCGCCCCATAGGCAGACAGCCTTTGGCGCAGCTGAAGGGTAGCTAAAGGGTGTGAGCTATTTGCTGCTGTTTGGTAATGTTAAAGCTTCTCTATTTCAATCAAACTTCCAGCCCTTTTATCCCATATACCCAATTTTCCAACTATCTGTTCATGAAATGTCTGTGTATGGACTGTATAACCCTGTTCATTTACTGTAACCATGTATTGTTATCATAACTCTGTGCCCAGGACATACTTGAAATTGAGAGGTAACTCAACGTATTACTTCCTGGTAAAACATTTTATAAATAAATAATGTAGATGAATACAGAGATATATAGAGATATACATATACATTAGACAAAATGTTGCACGCGCTATGTAGGATACCTCAGCGGAGGGGTAGGTGCTGCACGGTAAAGGTAAATAATAGAAGTCATTAATGATCACCAAGGTGATCAAAATACCAGCACAGCAAGTAGAAGAAAAGGGTGTTTATTCAGTCCCTCGGGCAGACATATCCCGACATGTCATGTCTGCATGATGGACTGAACAAACACCTTTTTCTACGCTCTGTGCTGGTACTTAGGTGATCAAGATATATCTTTATCAGATCATTCATCCAAAATGTAAAATCTTGAATACCAATAAATAGAGGTGACAAAAAACTAAGATGTTCGCCTTGACATTCCTTCTCTTTGCTGCTGGCAGAGCACGTAACATACAGAGCGCCATCGCGGTTAAACGACTAGCTACATTTTTGCCAGGAAACTGACCCCACCGATGGTGCGCCTCACCTCGTTACCGTCCAGGAAAACTTGATCCTCGTGCGGTTCTAGTTTAAACTTTCTCTTGGTTTCCTTTTTCTTTGGTGTTCCGGGCGTCTCGTCCTAGAACAAGGAAATGTGTGTGTGTGAGAAGGCATATTAGTACGTGTGCGCTGGCCTACGTGTTAATCAGGCTCATCGCGTTTGTGGCAACAGGCAAATCCCCCCTAAACAAAAAAGTAAAGCACTGGAAGAACTCCGATTTAAGAGATTATATTGTGTGTATAATTTTACTTTGTTAAACATACAGTTGCACTAGCCTCGCTTTGCACTAGCCACTCATAATAATAATAATAATAATAATAATAGCATGTTCTGCTAGTTTTACGTGGAGCTTTACAGAGACATTTTGCAGGCACTGGTCCCTGCCCCGCGGAGCTTACAAACTATGTTTTTGGTCCCTGAGGCACAGTGAGATAAAGTGACTTGCCCAAGGTCACAAGAAGCCGACATCGGGAATTGAACCAGGTTCCCCTGATTGAAACTCGGTGCTGGTCAGTGTCTTTACTCACGGAGCCGCTCCGTCGCCCCTCTTTGCACTAGCCTCTCTTTGCACTAGCCTCTCTTTGCACTAGCCTCTCTTTGCACTAGCCATGTTCCTCATGCGGCTCCCTCACAGGAAGAGACAAAACCGTTGCATTTTTACGTTAAAGCAGCAATTCCGCATTCCTTTTTTTGGGGGTCCCTGGAGCTTTAATTCATGCTGGTCAGCTCCGGTGACCTCCTGCCTCATATCATATATATATATTTAAAAAAAACAAACAACAACAACATGTTCTGCTGCTTTGAGGATGACTACACTCGAGCTTAAAAGCGATTGCCCTTTTCAGACTGTCTTGGATGATAAACCATATCTACGAATGACTTATTAGAACGGATTACGTGCAAAGGTTTAACAAGGCCGCCCAGGGACTAAAACTTACAGCTTAAAACTGAAACAAGAGAAGCTCACGGATCACTGAACTCTACAGAAACTGCTTCTTTATCTCGCCAGTTCAGAGCACGATACAGGATGAACTATGCTAAGACTTATCCCATTCCCTGACCGATGGGTTTGCAGCACCATGCTGGGGCCTTTTTATTCTACTTACTTTTTTACCTTCCTCTTTATCGCCCTCTTTTTTCTTTTCCTTCTCCTTCTTTGCCGTTTTCTCCTCCTTGGAAACGTCTTTCTTGCTCTTTTTCTCCTCTTCCTTCCCACTGTCGGTCTTCCCTTTCTCCTTCTCCTTCTCCGGCTTCATCTTCATGACTTTCAGCGCCCGGTGAAAAAACTGTTTCTTTAGCAGCCTTACAAAAAAGGAGAGAAATCTTCACTTTGGAACTTTTAAACACAGCAAACCGCGCGCCCATATGTATATTAACCCTTTGTGGCTCCCATGATGTGGCAGGCCAGGGACCCATCATGGGCTTACAGCTCATTTTCTAGGGAAGATCTCGTTCAGCGCTTTACAGCAGCGCAGAATGCCATCTACCCGGCAGGACGACTCCCCTTTCGTTGTGATAACGCGATCACGATGTGCCGGACAGGTCGGGGTTAATCTGTTGCCGCCGTGGTGAAACCAAATACAGAAATAAATCGTATTTTGACTTATTTCTTACTTCACTAAAACGCAATAAAATGATCAAACGATTTTTTTTCGGAGTCGCACAAGATGGCGACTATCTTTACCTAGGAACACGCAACCTCAGCATTCTTTATTTTATCTTCCAGAAGGTTCTCTGCCATTTGGAGTTAGGCTCTTGGCTTCAATTTCAGAAGGTGCAGATACAGGGGTGTCAAATGCAGCCCCCAAGGGCCACCAACTGGTCAGGTTAAATATATCCCTGCTTCAGCACAGGTAGCGCAATCAGTGGCTTAGACATTATGACTGAGCCACCTGTGCTGAAGCAGGAATATCCCTAAAACCGGGTGCGTTTGTGGCCCTTGTTTTTTTTTAACCCATTCTTTTCATATTTTCACAAGGATTGGGCGATAGGGGTGACCAGAGATGAAACATGCCATTTCCAGCTCTGGGGACCACCTAATTCCTGAGATACCAATGAAGGTAGCGCGTTGCAGGACCCTCAAGTTAAATAGAAGGAAGTACCGGTGCTACCATAAACGGTATCTCAGTAACCAGGGGGTCCTCAGAGTTGAAATGAGTATGGTTCAGCCCCGAGGATCTCCTGTTCCCATCCTGGTAAACACGGGGGGAGGATTGCTGCGCTAGACACATTGTTGCCAGAGGGTAACACAATGTGGTAACGCAGCATTCTAATGATCTAAGTTTGTAAGCACCCTGACTGAATAAACCATTAGTGGAGAGAGCAATACAGCAGTAATGAAGCTTACTGAGGGTACACATCATTTTTGTGTCGTTTCTAGTGAGATCATATTATAAGGGATCACTAGGTTCCAGGGATCCCTCCACTTTCCCCTGCTGTCCATTTTTCTATTTTCATTTGATGCCCGTCGGGAGATTTCAAATGGGGTAAAAGATAAGATTGGAGGAGTTGAGATTAGTCTGGTCCCTAATGCATAGGACATTGCAAATGTCATTCATCGCCCAAACCTATGGGTATCTGAGTAATAATGCTTTTGCAGTTAAGCTTGTGTGTGGGATATCTGGATTTTTAAAAAATATGTATAACAGTTTGTGGTCCTTTTTAGAGTATTTAAAACCAGAGACAGAACATGAAAACACAGACAGAGCTCAGAGTAGAGTCAACATGAAGTCCATTTTTATGTAAATAGCAGTGACGTACCAGGTTCCTGGAAATTACCCAGTACCCGGACATATTTGAGCTACCCAGAAATTACCCGGCCTAGGGCGTAGTAACCGGGGGGGCCGGGTAATTCCGTCCTGCTCTGCTCCCACGGTGATTCTCCTCAATCACTCCCCTTCCTCCGGGGAGAACAGGACGGAGAACGGCAGGAGCAGGGCAGCAGAAGAGGACAGCAGGCGGCGGGAGAGGACGGCATCCTGCAGCGGTCAGCAGGCGGCGGCGGGCGGCATCCTGTATTGGTCACCTACCGGCGGCGGCAAGGAGGACCACGTGAGCAGAGCAGGAGCAGCACAGGACGGCCGGTGAGGAGCGCTACAGCGCTGTCGTCCTGTGCCGCTCACATGGTCGTCCTCTCCCCTCTTCCGTTATCCCCTGCCGCTGCTGGCTGTTGACCTTCGTCACCGACGGCCATTGTCCTCTCCCTCTGCCGCAGTCTGCTGTCCTCCAAAGCTACCCGGCCGGGTAATTTTCTTTTTTCCCCCCGGGTACCCGGGGAAATACATATTTACATTACTAGTATATAGTACTGACCATACTAGTTTACATGTGCGTAGAATAGCGTGTGCTGTGATTAAGAGATGCTTTTCACATGCAATCTCCTCCCTTCTGCGATTAGCCAAGTAAGGGTAGAGGGTATAAAAATTATTTCTAGTACTGGCGAGTTACGGACTCCGGAGGAAGCCATTTCCAGGCGAAACGCGTCGTGTCTGGGGGTTCCAGAGAGACGTCTGTCCTATACATCACAGGTACCGGAAGTGCGGGGCGCTGAAAGCGCACACGCGGAGGTGACGAGACTGCAGCCCCGGAGATTCGCTCATTTACAGATTGTATCTGTGTTTTAAGCTTGAAAGATTGTACACTAGGTGCACACTATTGATTTTATTATTTCGGCATAAAACTGGTTTGAGACGATCTGCACTATTTTTCGCCTCATTTCCCTGAGTTTAACCCAAGGGCCGACCAGCCAAATTTTATATTGCCACTGTCTGGGGTACGCTTTTTGAATAATGGAATAATGGGCGTAGGATCACAATTGGCCTCTACAAAAACGCACCTCCAGAGTTGAATTACCTCTACCTCTACAACGGCTGAATGAGTGGCAATAACGGTCAAATATATTTCCCGGTCATGTTTTAAAGGGACAATTCCTCTTTAAAGACCAGCACGACATTTCCGATATGACTAATCAATGATATTGATTAAAAAAAAATCTTAAAATACAGGCTGCTGTGTGATGGGGAAGCATCTTCTTTCCGTGAATCCATACCTGTTGCAAAATTCAACCACAGATTCCCGGTTTGTAAATAACGCTTCTTCTCCCTTCTTTGCTTTTGCCCATTTTGAGTCCAAAAGGCGTTCCACGGCTTTAGAAGCTGAAAACAAAAAGAATAAAAAAAATGAAAGAAACAAGTGACCATGGTAAAATCTTCTCTGATTTAAAGACAGGGCAGCACAACGCCAGTCATCAACCCCTCCTACCTTCCCCCCCCCATGCATCAGGTTTTAAGGATATCCCTGCTTCAGCACAGGTGGCTCAATCAAAGACTGAGCCTCTGATTAAGCCACCGGTGCTGAAGCAGGGATATCCTTAAAACCTGACCTGTTAGGGGGGGCTTGAGGACTGGCGTTAAGCCCCCCGCCCCCATGTTAAGGTCAAGCCACACTTTACCTTTCTCTGCCATCTGTGTTTGTTCACGAAGCCAGAGAAACCCAAACTGTGTTTAGACTTCTGCCCACACTTTCCCAGCACCACAACTACTGAGAAACGTTCCATGATCACATCCTGTATGAATGTTGTCGGCATTCCCAGATTTAATGGTTAGAAATAAGCAAAGGATAACCAATGTCATCATTTAACACTACAAGCAGCATATCTTTACCCACAATGTACTCTGTGCTGTATGTATCTCTCAGCCAGGAGAGGTTATTCCATATTGATATGTACAATACAAAATAATGCATTTGAAGGAATGTGTTCTTAAGGCAGCACTCCTGGCGACATTGTTTTATTTGAAGCTGGGGGTCCGCGGAGCAGAACCGCGTTGATTTCAGCTCCGAGGACCCCCTGCTTTCAGAGAAACCGCCGCGGGCGCTGCTGGTATCTTCTCAGTTTAAATCTCCTGCGTCACATGGGCCAATAGGAAGCCTCGAGGGATGACATTGCGGCTTGCCATAGGCCCACAGGGCATTTAAGCTGCCGTTTCGGCACGCCCGTCCGATACAAGCATCTTGGAAAGCAGGATGTCCCCCCGAGCTGAAATCACGCGCGGTTCTGTTCTGGAGACCCCCTGCTTCAAACCTACACAAAGTGGCGCCAGGAGTGCCTCTTTACAAACAAAAAGCAATGTGGCAAGTATTTGTATTGCCCCTTCCCTGCAATCTATTGCCCACCCTCTGGCAGTAAATGGGATAGCAGACTTGCAGGATTGACAATACACTCCCAAAGAGAAACATGTGTTAATAACAGTCACACAGCTCCGCGCGGATCTTTTCCCAGCCCGGCTAATGCGTGTTCCAGGAGAATCCTACCAATGAAGTAATCAACTCTGTGGCCCATCATATTGGTGGATTTGGAGGGGCAGTTGAAGCGCAGGTACTTGGCTATTGCCTTCTCATCTTTGGTCGGCTCACCAACTTCCTGCAAGACAGAGACCAGTTTTATTTGTGTGTGTGTTTGAGATATAGATAGATATATAGCTAGATAGACAGATGTGTGTGTGTGCGTGCATGTGCATGCGTGCGTCTATGCCCACACACACACAATTTTTTTTTACAACATGCATTTCTAGGTATCCAAACCCCAGAGATGCATTGAAAGCAAACGTTAACACTATAACTAAAGTTCCCATAGAAAGAAACAGGCGAGTCCCTAATTTCTCTATTATCACATCCCCATACTAATAATTAGCCATTTTAATACCGCTAGGCACTGAAGCGTAAATACAGATGTAAACTTTAGTTCAGGTTTGTAATAAACATTTCTACAAAATGTAATCATTTAAAAAAAAATGCAACTTATGACTTGGGCCGCGTCCATGGGGAGCGCGGCGCGATCGCAATGTCGTGCCTCTATGAGGCCGGTCATAGGCTGCGCAACGAGAAGCGCCAGCGCTCGATGAGCAGACAAATAAATGTGTTTGTCGCACGACGGCCGGAGCTCCGTGACGTCTCGCCACCCGGTCGCGTCAACCCCATGGCTACAAATCGCTCCAGCTACAGGTGCGCGTGACGCCACAAGCACGGTCACGCACACTTAGCATGGACGCGGCCTTATGAATGAAGTCTAGCCACATTAGATTTGTTTACATTAGAAAAGAGGCGCCCAAGAGGGGATATGATAACTATATACAAATATATTCAGGGTCAACACAAAGAGCTTCCAAAAGTATTTATCGCAAGGAATGCACAAACGAAACGGGCCATCCCTAAAGGTTGGAGGAAAGGAGATTTCACCAGCAACAAAGGAAAGGGTTCTTTACATTAAGGGCAGTTACAATGCGAGATTCATTACCCATGGAGACTGTGATGGCAGATACAATAGATATCTTCAAAAAAACAGTTGGACATCTTTTTAGAAAGGAAAGGTAATACAGGGATATACCAAATAAGAAAACATGGGAAGGATGTTGATCCAGGGAGAAATCTGATTGCCAATTCTTGGAGTCAGGAAGGAATTTATTCCCCTTTATGAGACATCATTGGAAGATATTTAAACTAGGTTTTTGTGTTTGCCTTTTTCCGGATCAATACGAAAAACAAAAGCTTCTGTGCGCTCAAAAATCAGCAGCAACAGCCCCTAAAGGGATAGTATGACACAAATTCTGATAAACACAGAGCATTTAGTGTAAAACAGAGCAATGGTGACAAGCATGTGCAATATTCAATGAGAAATCACAAGGAAGTCCATATAGAGTGGGGTGGCAGGAGTAGTAAAAGTGGAGAGGGAGGGGGATAACCCGCGGAACAGGAGTATTCCGAAGCTGGGGAGGTGACTCGTGCTTCTCTTGGAGAAGGTGATCCTGGTACCAGCAACAGAAGAAATTAATCTAGGACAAGAGCGAAGACAGGAGAACCTCCAATGGAGTAGTATAGACAAGCAGGTTAAAAAAAAGTAATGCACTCACAAAGTTGAACGTTAAAAAAAAGCATTAGCCAGGCTGTCTGAAAAATTCTGCAGTTCTGGCGCATCTGATATTAATCTGGCGCTGTGGCCGCTGGCGCTGTTCCTCCTGGAGTCCCAGGAGATACAAGTGCAGAATTACGGTGTGAGGTTCCGGAGCAGGATGACAGCGAAGGGAGAGCACAACTGCTACGGATGCCTGGAAGGTCCAAAAAGCTTCCCATGCATCCGTAGCAGTTGTGCTCTCGCTTCACTGCGATCCAGCTCCGGAACATCGGACCGTAACTCTGCACTTGAATCTTCTTGGATGACAGGAGGAACAGCGCCAGCGGCCACAGCACCAGATTAATATCAGAGACGCCAAGGGAAAGCGCCAGAACTGCAGAACTATTTGGACAGCCTTGCTAATCCTTTTTGAAACGCTCAAATTTGTGAGTACATTACTGTACCTTTTTAACCTACTTGTTTATTAATAAGATAGATTGTATATACTACACCATTGGAGGTTCTCGACTTAGATCCATCTCTGGATCAATATACTGTCAAATACAAATATAGGATAAGAATCTGTCGATTTAAACTCAACGGACATATGTCTTTGTTCAACCTCTGTTACTATTAACTGTATTTTACACTGCTAGATTAATTTACAACAGATAACGCTCTGAAACAACATTAGAAGATGAGCATTAAATAAGCTGCTTGCGCACTTCGCATGTAAAAGATAAACCGTTTTATAATACCTGTTTTTACCAAGGAAATATGATAACTGGGCAAGTGGATAAAACTCTTGCAGACTGAGTAACCTTTTAATATGACACTTGGCCAAGACCAAATTCAATCCATGTCGTCCCAGAATGCTCCCCGTTCTGCTGGGATAGTGCTGCAACACAACCATTTAACAATATGAAAGTAGTGAGGGAGAAACTGGCTGCAGCACGTATTGTCGTTTAGAAGACATGGTCGGCTTTCCTCTTGGAGCCGGATTTTGCCTCCCCTATCTCTCTCTCTCTTTTTTTTTTATTGACACTGAAATCTTTATCAAGATTTATAACAGTTCTTGGATAAATAATAAATGATCGCAGGGGAGTATTTCACACACAGGAGTTTATGTCAGTACTTTGACACATTCAGGAATAATTAAATCACTTTGTGCATCAAATGTTCACATTTAATGCCATTGCCAATCAGATGCAATTCACTTTGTTTATTATTATCATCGTTATTTATTTCTGCGGCGTAGTACAGAGACATCAATGACAAACAGAATGACATACAAATAAGGACAAAGAAGCACCAACAGACACTGAAGGTAACGAGGGCCCTCATCCGGAGAACTTGCAATCTACAGGATGTTTACAACAACATAGCTTTGCTAACTCGGCATAGCGCACGCAGAGCTGTAACATCTGGGGTTCCCTCATTGAAGTTAACAAGACTATCAGTGAGGAGAACATTTTAAGGATGTAACGCAGAAGGGGAAAGCTCATATCAGTGTTCACCTACCGAGCACTGAGGTCCTTTTTATAACAATACTGCTAATTATTTGGTTGACCCTCCTTCCCCCCCCCCCCCCCCCGTGTGTCTCCCTATCAGGCAAAAAGTATAAACTCTAATTATTAATTACTGCCAAATCACAGTATTAAACGTCTAGGTAAACATCACCACAACATTTACGCGTTTTTAAAATACGAAGGGTAATATTTCACATGGACTTGAGCCACCAGTCTTCTGTTTAGATGGTATTTACATGGGCAGTGGTTGACAAATCACCAAAAAATCTACTCGCCACCTAGTACCAAACGTGTGCTGCTTGCTCGCCCGGGGGTTAAATCCACTCGCCCGGGACGAGCAAATGTATACGTTTGTCGAACACTGTACATGGGTATTATAATATTTTCTATGAGGGAACATTGATGTTATAGCCTTAGATCATGGAGGCGGGCCAACTCCAGTCCTCAACAGGTGGGGGTTTCAGGATATCATTGCTTCAGCACAGGTGCCTCAATCGGTGGCTCAGTCAATGACAGCCACTTGTGCTGAAGCAGAGATTCTTAAAACCCGACCTGTTGGTATCCCTTGAGGACTGGAATTGGCCACCCCATGCCTAATTTATGTCTCCATTGTTAAAATGCACGTATGTCAAACAAGTTAGATAAACTGTGTTAGTGTTGCATCTTACTATTGATCATCTATCACCAGACAGCTGTTTGCTTCAAAGCAAACTGGATAACACAGCCAATAGTATTGTTAGTTTGGTCTACACACCCCAAAGCTCTCACTACCGTGCACTTTTGCTTCCTGCAACAGATTAGCTTGCATGTTCCACTTTACGATATGGTGGGAACAGTAAATGTGAAACTGTGATCAGTGCTGGTGTAACAGTCCCGACTGCACTGATCACAGTTTCACATTTACTGTTCCCACCATATCGTAAAGTGGAACACTGTTGCAGGAAGCAAAAGTGCACGGTAGTGAGAGCTTTGGGGTGTGTAGACCAAACTAACAATACTATTGGCTGTGTTATCCAGTTTGCTTTGAAGCAAACAGCTGTCTGGTGATAGATGATCAATAGTGAGATGCAACACTAACACAGTTTATCAATATTACCGGTCAGTATCTTGGCATCCCCCGGTGTGGTTTATCTGTTTGTTTTGTTTTTGTGTGTGTTCATAACTCAGTTATTGTTTAGTTGTTTGTCTGTGCTCACGGTAGTTTTGTTATTTTTCTCAGAACAGTAAATGTATTTGAATTGTAAGAAGAAAAAAAATGACAAATATTAAATGTATCATAACTATGTGATACAAGACATAAGAGGATGAGAAGAGAGAAATGTAAGACATGCCAATGACTGCACTGATCGTCCATTTACATTTCTGAAGGCCTAAACATTTAATAAAACAAACAGTGCCTGCATTTATTGTATGTCTTTATTTATCAGGTTGCTAAAGGAATACAAATCCGTTCATGCTGAATGGAAATGAACCCAGCAAGTGAAAAAAAAATTGCACGAAGCACATACTGTAACTATATTTGTTTAAAAAAAATAAAAAAATAATGTATAGGTAACTGCCATGAATAGTTAGAACATATGACAGCACGTGCGTGCAAAGGAAATGATTTTTTTTAGCTCAGTAAACATTTGATTTCTCACTGCCAAAACTACTAGGGAACCAAAATCCTTCTCTATTATTTATTAACTTCTATCTTTAATGAAAGGGTTTGTACTATGCCCAACCTTACTTCTCATAATTAATTATTTAAAATCCCTTTGTGCTGTAGTCTTACTTAGTGGTAGTGTAAAGCAATGGAGTGTAAAGCAATGGAGTGTAAAGCAATGGAATGTAAAGCCAGCCCCGCATCCCAAGGGTCAAAAACAAAATTATATATATTCCAAGAAAGCATAGATAACCAAATAAATTCAATTATACATACTTCCTCTTGAATGCTCCCAAATCATGTATGTGTAAACATATGTTAGGATAGTAGTAATCGTTTTTTCAAGATCTAGAATATTTATATGATATATGAATCGGCGCCGATTTGGGAGCAACATACGTATGAATCTTTGAAATCTTGCTTCTTACATTTGGCACAGATCTCTTTGGAACAGTTGCTGACCCAAAATATACCTAAAAATGGAGCAAAGCCCCTTAAAGCCTTGACACATTCCCAAAAATATGAGCTTGGGAAAAAAACTCCAGTTTTGTATATCTTTATTTGTACTACAGTTAGTCCTCGCTATCTAACGTTTCACTTTACGAGTGGCATATCCAACGCTTTACAACGCAACCCTATGGGCCGTTTTTCGACGCCGGAATGCCTTATCCAGCTCTCACCGCCACTGATTAACATGGGACTCACTTTACAACGGTTTCACTATCCAACGCTACTTCCAGAACGGATTCCCTGGGATAACCGAGGACTGCCTGTACTATCTTAACATATGTTTACACATGCATGATTTGGGAGCATTCAAGAGAAAGTATGTATAATTGTATTTATTTGGTTATCTATGCTTTCTTGGAAAAGAACACTAAAACAAACACTAGTTTATCAAGAAAATACATTTATCTTTTGAAAAACAAAGCACTACTTTACAGTGTCCTCTTTGTAATCCCCATCAATGCCATTTGAATTGGATTCTTTAATTGCTGATCATGTAAGGCCCGTTCTATAGTGCCTGTGCTTGCTGTGCCACGCGCACTTATAGTTGGCTGACATTAGCCAGCCTTTCTATAATGGCACCGCGCGCGCACAGTAGGGAGAGTGGATTCGGCCGAAAGGTGGGATGAAAATAAATAAATAAAAAATAATTTGCGCCGCTGTTCATTAAATGCAACCATGTATTATCATAACTCTTTGCCCAGGACATACTTTAAAACAAGAGATAACCTCAATGTATTACTTTCTGAGATATATATATATATATATAAAATAAAAAAATAAATAGATGATACCGTTCTGTGGCTAACGAAATGCTTTTAAAGGGCTACAATCCCAGTGGGACTGAGTGTTCTCTTCCTCCATCCACTCTCAGTTCAGTCACAGAGATATCTAGAATGAGAGTGGAAGGAGGGGCTTGGGCCGCTGGCAGCCCGAGCTTCTCCCACCAAACAGGGGATTTATGTACAGGGGATTTATCCCTTTGCTGGAAATGTGCCTCTAATCCAGCAGTGTTGTGGTATAACTGCTGGTAGTCAATTAACCACACCACCGGGCTGATTAGGTTTGTTAGAAAAGCCGCCTTGAAACAGGAGGGAGATTTTTTCTGAGTCTCACAAGTTGTGGGGAACTGACCATAGGTACAGATGTCTTGACCCTGCCAGAAGAAACTTGCAGGAAAACTTGCACGCTGCTTTGCAAGACCAGGGGAAAGCACTTCTTAACCTGAATGCTGATAAAAGCCTGTGGAAAAAGGCAGCAACCCAGTAACAAGAAGAACTTTCCCTCCAGTACAAGAAAACAGATACGACTTTCCTTAAAGACTTTTTGTATACTGCACATATCAAGATATATGTTTGGAGACATGCTAATCTAAAGGGAGTTGTGGCCTGCATAGTTTTCACTCGAAATACTCCCAATTGAACAGAAGCTTTGTTTGACCCCTTATTTGCATATGTTTGGTTGATTTTCTTATGTTAAAGAAATACAGACGGGCAATAAAAGCCTTATTAAATTTCACCTTAAAGGTCTCCATTGCATAACCCTGCGCACGTCCTCCTACACTCAGGGATAGGCGTTTATTTTATTTTTTTATTTTAGTTGGGTTTTCTTAAGGACGGTGATCTGCGAATACGTTACTTAAACCCCTATAACCAAATAAACCCCACATAATAGAAGTCCTGTGTTTCCGGCCTTATTTGGATAAAAGGGACCTCAACATGATGTGGTTGTCACACATGGTGGAGAATGGCGGGCATTCCCTAAGGCACCATGCATTCGGAAACTGTGAGGTGTGAAGATAAATGCGGGGATTTAAAATGACCCGCCCAACTGAATGAACAGCAAGCAAAGTTTGTCCCCAATGTGTATGACCATTTATGCTACAAGCATGCACATAGAATGTCATGTCGTTTGGATGCAATATCACCCGATGTCAGAAGTTGAAAGGTACTGAACTCAAGGCAGAAAACAAATTTTTCTGAAGAAACTGGGAAATTGGCACTATAGCAAGTGCTGTAGGAAAAGCCTATGCCTTTTGGCTGAAGGCAAGTGAATTGACATCTAGCCAGTGCTTTAGGAAAAGCTATGCCTTTTGCTGAAGCATGAATTGACGAGCTAGCAAGTGCGGTTGTAAACTTTGCCCCGTGGGGTATGAAGTATTGCTGTGTAAAACAATGCCTTTTGCTGAGTGAGTGAAGTTGCAGGCTATGCATCGGTGTGATAATATAACGCCATAATCAAAGTGCTGAGTGTGAGAATTTTCCTCTCCTGCTTTGTTTTTTAAATGCCGACGTTAATATGTTTGTTTTGGCAATGTACGCAATCATACAAGACATTGTCCCTCAGGCCATAACGATGAGAGATTATGACTCATACCAGATTAATTTAGTAGGCGGGGCCCTGTAGTGGAGTAAGGTCACATGGAAGTGTGTGTCCCCAAATTTTTCAAAAACAAACAGCTTCAAAAGCAAACAAGGCCCTGGAGTGCAAGGCTAAGATGTGGACACTGATACAGTGAGTTGGGCCCGTACTCTGATATCTCTGGCGCGAATAAAGCAAAAGAAAGAAGAAAAAGAAAAATTGTTCCCAAGTCATAGAAGAAGTGACCGATCCACTGAACCTGCGCTGTCGTAGGGAACTGCGTCAGAAATCACATAGTGTTCTGCATACCGGGTGACGGGCAAAATGGTCATGGAACGTGGCAAAGGAATGGAGTCGCAAAATAAGGGATGCTGACTCCTTGATCCAGGATAAAGAGGCTTTAATTTCTGCACTCCAAGCTTGCCACCATGTTATGAATTCTGTGGCAGGATTAGATGAAGGTAGGCAAGAGTGTAGCATGAAGGAGCAAGAGGTGAGCGCCAGTTAACAGAGGTGTTACTCCCACTTTACAAGAGTACGCGGCTATGAGGAAAACAGACTGTCTCTTACGGAGTGAGTTGAAGAGTGACGACGGTCGGGAAAATGCCAACGCCCTCAATTGCTACCATGGAGGAAAACAGAACAATCGGACAAACCGATTGCTAACCCTCAACCGGAAAATACGGGAAGGCTCTCAGAGGTTCACACGCTCTCTGCAACAGAGGGTTGAACATCACTCCAGGAGTGGGCCCCCAGTCTAAACACAGAGCTGGGTAAATGTTGAAGGAAACCCATTATATTGACGTGCGAAAAGGTCCAGATACTGGACAAGAGCTGGATAAGCAGAGAGGTCAACTCCATCTCCATGGACCAGTCAGTATGCCAGGCGAAAGAAGCCGGGAAAACAGAAGCAGCTGCGATCCTGTCTACAAACACTGCAGATCTCCAAAAGATGAATGCGTGCCTTACGTCAAACTCAGAGCAACAACCGGGAAAAGTGAAGGTGCCCTGAGATGAGACTTGCGGATCAATATTGAAGAGCTGCAAACGAGGTGCTGAGCGGCCATACAGCTCTGAGAAAAAGAGAGAAAAGGTAGCAGAGTTAAACTTGCTCTGAATCATCTGACAGATCTGGAATCGCGACTCACTTCAAGAAGCGGAACTAGTAGCCGCCCTGAGTGTGAAAAAGACGTACAGAAGGACTGCATCAAAACTTAGGAAGGCTGGTCGAGTGTGCTGGGCCGCAAGATGACCTATAAGAAGCAAAAACGCACCTGAGGAGGAGCTAGATGCGCTGAAGACTGAGCAGAACGCTACATTGACTCTAGGCTGCCCAGCAGGAGTCCCAGCTGAAGTTGGGAAGAGAGATTACCCACCCTAAGACGACACTTGGGTCACGAGAAGCGGTCCATGGAAAAGAGTGCGGTAGAGATAAAGCAAGTGAGGCCCCCCAGGAAGCGTGACTGCAATACCGACACAGGAACAGAATGGGAAGACCAAGTGAGTGTTAAGTATCACAGTAATGAAGCCAGTTGTACTGCAGTACCCATGGGACCCTAAGTGGATTCCTTGCAAGGAGGCAGCGCTGTGAAGAGATACCGTGAAAGAATGGGACTCAAGTGGGTTTGGGCGCAGTCTTCGTAAGATGAGAAGGACATCCAGGTTATCCAGCACACTATCCCAACGAGTAAATTAAAGGTACAAGAAAGAAAGGCCCAAGCCTCCGAGTCTGTCGACGGTAATAGAGCGGGCATCATGGGGGCACGTAGGGTTGATAAGACCCCCACCAAATTGAAGTTATAAAGATAAATGAATGTGAAACCCACCACTGAAGGTACGCTGATGGAAAGAAGGTCCAAAAGCCATCAAACCGCTCAAGCGGAGGTTGGGGGTGTCTTCACAAGAAAGGCCAACAGTCCGTGGCAAGTGTTGCAATGAGTTGACGCACGTCAAGGCTCTTCTACAAGAGTAGGGAACTGCGCACAAGAGGAAACGACAAGATGCCTCTTCAGGATTTGCAGATCAAGGTCACAGAGTGGCGTAGGTCCTGGCAGAGAGAGCTAATAAGCAGACATATGCTCATAACATTTGCAGAAGGGAACACAACAAAAGCGGAACTTCAACCCTAGACCCGGCCGGCACATATAAAGATGTAGCGAAGGACCATCTGAGCCAGAAGGCCTGGTAATTGGTCCCAAAGGAGAATTTTTCACTGGAAGAACTAGGAAAGACGGAAAAAGGACGTCTTTGTGTGGGTTCACAGTAAGTGTGCACCTGGTCGCTCCCCCAGTAGGAATTAGCTGGGGGGAGATAGGTCAGAGTCCACGACTCAGTAGGCTGAGAATGGAAGATCTGTGTACCTTCCACACTCAACCAGTTAATCCGGCCTGGATTGGCAAGACCACTGAAATCTAATTAATCATTCCTGGCGGAACTCCTGAAAACAAGGAAGTGTTTGGTCACAGCTGCGCTTTGACCAGAAAGCCAAGGGCAGGAGGAGAGACTGACGCGGTTTAACCTCAGAGAAGGAGCGCCCCAGCTCCCAAAGGCTGGTTAGAGAATTTGCCAATTGTAAGAAGCTGCTAGAGGCGTGCTGAAGGTCATTTTTGCGAGAAGCTTGCTGAGATGAAGCCGTGTGAAGCGGGGTGGAAAAAGCGCTGAGAGTCCATGTCTGAAGCAGGACATTGCCAGATGGACTACATCAGGCAAAACCCTTTCTATTGTTACAAAGACTGTACTCGTTACTACTTTATTGCGATGCCAGGGCAATGTTTTGGGCTGACAACCCCGGCTTAGCTGTCTGCCCTGATAGTAAGGGCCTGAAGAAGTCAGTAGCTCCCTGACAGGATAGGCGTTTATTTATGTTTTTATTTTAGTTTGGTTTTTCTTTAAAGGACGGTGGACCTGCGAATACGTTACTTGTAAACCGCCCTATACTAACCCCACTAAATAGAAGCCTGGGTGTTTCCAGCCTTATTTGGGATAAAAGGGGACCTCAACTTTATTAGGTTGTCCCAATATATAGCGCCAAAGTTTACTGCGGCGCTTCACAAAGAATTACAAGTACAGGATTATAATAATACAATAAGCTTCCGCACGCAAAATCATACAATAGGAAATGAAAATCCCTGCCCCTACGAGCTTACAATCGAAGTGGTATTTTGGGAGAGTTACAACGACAACTATGTGAGTGAATAAGTGCAGTAGATGGCAGTGCTTGGTCACAACGGTTAGTAGGAGTGACTCAATGGTTAGTAGGAGTGACTGAGTGTGGAAGGTTGGGGAGAGTGGGAGTGGGGGTGGAGGGAGGAGGGGAGTGGGAATACAGAAATGTAAGGATACAAAAAATGCCAGCAGCAAAAAAATGTCAAAAACTTAGAATAAAAACGCTCCATAAACGTAAAGCGGACAATTTTTAATAAACAAGATAAAAATTAGGGCCCTCACAACAGTAGATAGAACATGCGCATAGGAATGTACAAAGTACAGGTTTATCTGTGTAGTCACTTGGAGGTGTCATATATATATATATAGCAGATATTATATATCTATATATAGATATATAGAAAGTATTATCTATATCTATATATCAATATATTAAAAAAATATATAGTCTATATATCTATATGACTATATATATTATATATTATATACAGTGGTTGACAAATCACCAAAAAATCTACTCGCCACCTAGTACCAAACGTTTGCTGCTTGGGGCAATATACTCGCCCGGGGTTAATCCGGGGGAAGGCTACCACAGATAACATTCAAGAGACACTGTTTTTAATTACCGTAATTCCCGGACTATAGCCGCTAACTTTTTTTCCCCACGCTTTGAACCTCAGCGGCTTATGACAATGACTCGGCTATATATGAATTTGTCCCGCTTTCTGCTCTCCCCCTCCCTCCCGATCACTCTTCGCGCCTCCCCCGCGAGCCCGCTCTCCCGCCTCGCAGAGTAGCAGGCGCGCTAGCATTTGAGGCACTTCCGATCCTCCTGCTGCTTGCTAGCGCGGGCGTGCACTCCTGCCTGGACTGTAGAGAGGTAATGTGAGGTGCTGGGGGTTAAGTGAGGTGCTGGGGGCTTGATGTGAGGTGCTCAGGTGTTAATGTGAGGTGCTGGGGGGGGCTTGAGTGGGTGCAGGGGGGTGGATGTATGTGCTGGGGGTTAATGTGAGGTGCAGGGGGTTATGGGAGGTGCGAGGGCGGTTTTATGTGGTGCATTTGTGCGAGCTTCGAGATACACTGATCTCTTCTTCCGGCGATGTTACAATGAATGAAGCAAGCAAAAGCTATACATAAACAGTGTTCTATTGGAATGTTATCTGTGCTGGTCCTTCCCCCGGTGGTGGATGTGTTTTAGGCTGGAGGTGTCAAAAGGTTCCTGAAAGCAAGTGATGAAAGAGTGTGTATGTGTATCAGTGTGAATAAAAATTAATGGAGAGCCCACAGTATATACAGTGCTTTACAAAAGGTGTGTGTGGAGTGGATATAAATGGTGTGGGTGGGTTTTTTATTTTTATTCACACTGATACACATACACACTCTTTCATCACTTGCTTTCAGGAACCTTTTGACACCTCCAGCCATAAAACACATCCTCACCGGGGGAAGGACCAGCACAGATAACATTCCAATAGACACTGTTTATAGTATAGCTTTTGCTTGCTTCATTCATTGTAACATCGCCGGAAGAAGAGATCAGTGTATCTCGAAAGCTCGTACAAATAAAAGCATTTCGTTAGCCACAGAACGGTATCATCTATTTATTTTTTGATTATTGAAGCTCGGCTAACATGGTACTGATATATATATATATATATAAGTATCTCAAACCTCCCTTCAGGTAATGCTGCCCAGTCTCTGTGTGCACACGTTGTGGTCATGAAGACCAAAACAGCCACGTGTGTTTTTCTTGGCTTTAAAACGCACACAATGTTTAATGCATTCACTGCAGGGCAGCACATCCGTGCACATCCGGCATGTACACAGGCTGCATAATATAACGATCCCGAGCCATCTAGCACCCTTCTTCCTCGTGAAGAAAGAAAAAAACCTCACCCTCCAACAAAACACAAAGTCAGCGTGTTATAGAGTGGGATGAGTTTCACCTGCGCTAGAACAATGGGGTTCCCAACTCCAGTCCCCAAGGACCAACCAACAGGCCATGTATTACGGCTACCCCAGCTTCAGCACAGGTGGCTCAGTATGTTTTGCTGAAGCAGGGATACCCTGCCCTATAGCAACACCCCCCCCCCCCCCCTCACCACCTGACCTCAGGCCGGACAGAGCACCTCCCAAGCGTGGAGGGGAGGAAGCGGTGTCCAAGCCCCCTGCTTTCACATCCCCCCACAGCGGTCGGTAACATAGCCCCAGGACCCGCGACCTCATCTAGGCCCCTGCTTCAACCCCCCCGGGACAGCAGCCTCCTCTAGGCCCCGCTCTCTCTCAACCCCCAGGGCCCAGCAGCCTCCTTAGGCCCCGGCGGCCCCCTCCCCACATCCGGCGCGCGGGGACCGGCTCCCGGTAACAGGGACACAGGATGACGTGGTGACTTTTGTGTGTGTGTTAACCCCCCATCCCCCGGCCGGGTACTGGATCCTCTTCTTGTGTCTCCTCGCTCGCATGTTTGTCCGGTGTGTTTGCGTGTGACGTGGAGGCGAGGAGGGGGGGGGGCGGAGCGTGTGACGTGAAGTCGGGGGTAGACGAGCATGCGCGCGGCCAGACGCATTCACGCGGCGTGCGCCCGCACCCCACTGAGCCTGTGTACGACGCGCACAGACAGAAGGATGAGGGGAGAGGCTGAGGTGGAAGGATGGGGACAGGTGGGAAGGATGAGGGACAGGTGGGAAGGATGAGCGGAGAGCCACGATGCAGGGGGGGTTGATGTGAGGTGCAGGGGGGGTTGATGTGAGGTGCAGGGGGGGAGAGTGATGTGAGGTGCAGGGGGGTGAATAATGTGAGGTGCAGGAGGGGTGGGTTATGTGTGGTGTGCAGGGGGGTATTGTGTGTTTGATGTGGAGGGGGAGTACTATGTGTGTGGGTGAGGGGGAGAGATGGGGGTACGAGAGAGATAGGGAGTGTAAAGTTCATTTGTTTCAATGTACCGGTAGGCACCTGCGGCTTATAGACGTGTGCGGCTTATATTCAGGTGCCGGAAGAAGAGATCAGTGTATCTCGAAAGCTTGCACAAATAAAAGCATTTCGTTAGCCACAGAACGGTATCATCTATTTATTTTTTGATTATTGAAGCTCGGCTAACATGGTACTGATATATATATATATATATATATATATATTATACATAATTATATTATGAAAAAACAGGATAGGTAGCGCTAACTAGACTATAATGAGTGGGTATGTGACTGGTTAAAAATGAAATAATAAATACACATGAGTGTGATACTAGAACAATGAACCTTATATATTGTAATACAAAGATATAAGTGGCTGCCTCTGATATAATTATTATAGAATGAATGAATGTATATGTAAATATTACTGTAAATATTACTGTATGTTCATTTGCATGTCTTAGACAGGTCTGCAACCCTATCTTTCCCCATTATTGCCCAGCACACAGCGCTTCCACTGCAGCAAGGGATTCTGGGAAATGACATGCAAATGAGCACACAGTGCCACCTTTTGTCACTAGCTCGTATTACACAAGCAAATCCTCAAGCCAATGCATACTGTTTTAAAAACAGCTTTTAGACTGAGGCTGGGTTGAGATGCAAAGCCAGTAAACCCACTCACACATATATATATATATATATATATATATATATATATCACAACCCTGTCTTTCACCATTATCACCCAGCACACTGCACTTCCACTGCAGCAAGGGATTCAGGGAAATGACATATATATATATATATATATATATATATATATATATATATATATATA
>WSYH01001018.1:35793-68820 GCA_036426205.1 Ascaphus truei | reverse complement strand
GGGGGAGGTAGGAAGGATGAGGAGAGGGGGGAGGTAGGAAGGATGAGGAGAGGGGGGAGGTAGGAAGGATGAGAAGAGAGGGGGAGGTGGGAAGGATGAGGAGAGAGGAGGGGTAGGAAGGATGAGGAGAGAGGGGGAGGTAGGAAAGATGAGGAGAGAGGGGGAGGTAGGAAGGATGAGGAGAGAGGGGGAGGTAGGAAAGATGAGGAGAGAGGGGGAGGTAGGAAGGATGAGGCGAGACGGTGAGGTAGGAAGGATGAGGAGAGACGGTGAGGTAGGAAGGATGAGGAGAGACGGTGAGGTGCTCTTGTCTGACCCATTCTGAAGAATAACGCCCTTGGCCAAAACTCCCCTTCTAACTATTGTCTTGTTGTTCGATTGCCTCTAAACCTTTACACATGCTTCATTTATACAACGCCCATAACCTTTTAGACCTTCTCCAGTTAGGACTTCGCACAGTATACTCAACTGAAACTGCACTTAACGTAGCTAATGACCTCCATATTGTTGAATCACAAGGAATGTACTCCATTCTCATTCTTCTGGATCTCCCTTCTGCTTTTGATACTGTTGATCATCATTTGTTTTGGCACATTTTTGCACTCGTGGGACTGCCCTCTCCTAGGCTTCCGATTGCTTCCCACCACTCACTCCATCAATGTCTCTTGCCAACTTTACCTCAGGATCTCTTGGTTTACCTCAAGGCTGTGTTTTAGGTCCCCAACTCTTCTCTCTCTATACGCTCTCCCTGGGGGATCTCATTAACTCCTTTTGGCTTCATCTATCCTCTATGCTGATGACACACAACTATATGTATCTGCACCTGACCTTACACTGCAGTCCAGTTACAAATTACAGAACTTCGCACCCTCGGCCAAAATGGCCCTTGCTTGCCACCTCAAACTCAGTGGCAAGTATTCACCAAACTCTGAACACCCCCACCCTCTCAAAAAACACAGTTTGCTCCTCCCCTCCCCCCCCCACACCCCCACGACAAGGTCTCAGCAACATGACACCATGTGGACGGAGAGATGCACAGCAGTAAGGCTGAGATTATACAGCCTGCGATTACACTCTCGCTTGCGTGCCAACCTCAAATTGACTAATGCTTATGCCTTTGTGTGCGCATGACGGAGTGCGCTGGGGTGACCGCGATTTGAAGAGACAAAAAAATTGTCTTTTCACGCGCTGCCACGTGACGTCAGCGTCACGCTCCGCCAATGAGGGCGAACCAGCTTCGTGAAGCCCCCGCCACACCCCCGCATTGCCGAAGCACGAGCAGGGATCGCTTCTGCAACAACCGCGCGGCAAGCGGAGTGTATGAGCTTAGCGTAAGGCTGAGGTGCCGGCGCTGTACGTGCGCCTGCGAGGCTGGCGGCGCGTGCAGCCGAGATCCCCGGTCTGCACTGAGCTGCAGGGGGAAAGACGGGGGCGTCTGTGACGTCACCCGGCAGGTTCGCCCTCATTGGCTGAACCGCCGGGGCGTGGCCTAGCGCTCCGTCGCGAGTCCTGATCTCAATTCTCGAGAGCAGGAGAAGCTCAGCACGGCGCCCCCCCTCGCAGCGGGTCTGGCCCCATTGTGGGACGGCTCTTCTCCCTGCAGCGTCCGCCACAGCAGGCACTGCAGTAGCCAGCAGGGACCTGGCCTAAGTGACAGATGTGCATTATGAGAGAGGAGGTGCAGTGTGTATCAGTATGAGGGGGGTACATGCAGCATGAAAGGGAAGGTGTAATGTGTAGTACAATGCACAAACCCCATTCCCCAAACATTTAATGAAACTCTTTTCTATATGAAATTAATTGGCAAATGAAAAACCACAAACTAGGATCCACAGAGCCTACTTGATAAAATGCTTTCTTTATTCTTATATGAAATAATTGCCTAAATGCTGTATTGCAATACAGGTTCCCATTAAGTACATTAAAACAACTGAAACAAACAGATTATGTTTTGAGTCCTCAAACATATAACTAGATTTGGTTAAATTACAGACATTTATCAGCACCCAATCAAAACCAACACCAAGATCGGCATTATTACACTACAATGGTGAGTCAACTTTTGAGGAAGTTCATCTGAAAATCAGTTTGTGGCATTAGCAATTCACTTGGATTCTCTTTATTTTCTGACACTATTATTTCTGCGGCTTTCAGAGCGTCTGGGTCCTGAGAGCAGGGGCTCGGCAGTGTGTCACCACTGCTATTGCACGGCACAAGATATGCCACTTCTGAGGGCCGATCTGATGGCATTGGGGCGGCAGTAGATGGCATGGGACCTGGTAAATGGAGGTTTGCCATGTGAAATATGTTACCCAAACGACAGGAAATCTATAAAGAAGAAAGCATCTTGTTATTGAACAAATCCAATTTTAATTGTGGATAGTGGCGCTTGAAATGGCTTTTTTAATACAGAAAATAAAAATAGCACATGTGAGCGCATTCACATGTCTCAGACAGGTCTGCAGCACTGCCTTTCCCCATTATCTCTTAGCGATTCCACTGCAGCCAGGGATTCTGGGTAATGACATTTCCAATTGGCACAGTGTGTCACTCGTCCCATCCATTGAAACATGGACCCCTATGAGCTTATGTCTGCTGTATTACACTGCTTTTCAGCACAGCCTGGGTTTAAGAAATGCATAGCCAGTAAACAATACAAAAACTAACACCAGATCCCACAGTGCAGTCATATCAGCTCAGGAATAAGTATCTCCATGTTATATGCAGGTTTCCATTCACACCTTGGTTTCTGTGTTAACATTGCAGTGCTTCAATTCCTTGAGTTACAAGCACAGTGACTTGTATGTCATGTTATTTGTGTCCGTGTTCACGCGTTGCCATAATGCAATGAAAAAGCACTGGATGGAAATCTTGAGTATGTATGCTGCTAATAGCTTTAGTATCTGTGTGGGCATAGAGGCAGATTAGGGTGGAGCAGAGTATGTGGCTAGACTAGCTTGTAGGAGACTCATGGAAAGTCTGGAGCACCATCAAAGTGGTTAAGCCTCAGGATGGAGGAAAGACTTCAATATTTTGAAAGGGAGTGTGAGTCTTATTCTATGACAGATAACATGTAAATGTACAAATACGACACGTGAGCGAATACATGGATCCAGACAAAGTGGCAATTATATTACTGTAAGTTGGTAAGATCTCAGTAATTAAGTAATGTGAGAACGTACTATACTTAAAGCAGGGGTTCTCGACTCCAGTCCTCAAGATCCCCCAACAGGTCAAGTTTTCATGATATCCTAGCTTCAGCACAGATGGCTCAGTCAGTCCTACCTTCAGCACAGGTGGCTTAATCAGGTTCAGTTGTCGACCTGTGCTGAAGCTGGGATATCCTAAAAACCTGACCTGTTCAGGGGTCAAGAGGACTTGAGTTGAGCACCCCTTAATTAAAGGGTGATACACCCAGGGAACTGCCTTCCAAAGGAGATGGCAAAAGCAAATATGATAACAGAATAGAAAAGTGCACATAGGAGGCACATGGAAAAATTAGCAGTTAGAAAAGAGAGAATGAGCATATGGTTTTCCATGGGATGTGATCAGGAAACGCTGAGGGAAATGTGTTAATCCAAGTGGCAATTTAAAAAAATCTTTTTAGCCCATATATATTCAGCCTTTGATGACCTAAAAACGTATTACCTAAGCTGACGATCGATTCTTTCTACCGTGATGGTTCAGCAAAGATCCTGCTTCCCAGGGTTCACTAAATGGCTAAAAAAGTCCAAAAAGTCTGTCTTGCGCTTCAGTGTATACAGCAAGGTCACCATAGGTGTTTCAGTCAGTGGAGCTGTGTGTGAGGGAGCTTTGCATGGCCACAGTGTTTGACCGGTGCAGGGGGAAATTGATTCTTACCTCAGCTGCATCTCCGGTCTGGGGCCGGCTCACCTCGTGTGCTCCTGCGTGCTGCCGTCTAGAATTGCCAGGAAAGAAGAGAAACTTCGGCGCAACTGCGCATGACTGAATCAATGAGACTCCCGGATGATCTTCAACCAACTTTATTGACACCACACACAAGGGCTACACCGCGATCTCCCCCTCTACCCCAAACTAGGGGTGAAACGCGTAGAGGGGGAGATCGCGGTGTAGCCCTTGTGTGTGGTGTCAATAAAGTTGGTTGAAGATCATCCGGGAGTCTCATTGATTCAGTCATGCGCAGTTGCGCCGAAGTTTCTCTTCACTAAATGGCTGCCTTTCAGTTTCTATCAATCTTTCAGTGAGTGTAAGGCCTTGGACATGGTCAAAAAGACCATGCTGAGGCGCGCTGAGCCGCGCTGAAGGGACATTATCCCTATCAGCGCGGCTTTAGACTGCGCCTCCGCACGCTTCCGCAGGCGTGCGGAGGCGTGTGGAAATGCAGGAGACAGACAAGTTTAAATTTTGCCGCTCAGGGAAGCGCAGAGCCGGTCACGTGACTGCCAGAAGCCAATGGCAGTCCGTGACGTCGGCGCCGTGACGTGGCGCCCTAGCCCCGCCTCCCGCCCGGCTCCCACCCGGCACACAAGCGCGCACGCTGACGCTCATGCAGGGACACGAAAAATCTCCTGCTTGAGCAGGAGAGCATGAGCGTCAGCGCTGCCCAGCGCTCTTCATATCACCATGTCCCAGGCCTAACTCAGCTGCTACAATGTATTCTTATATTACTATGGTAACATTATCTATTGTTACAGTTTACATCTCAAACTGCTGGGAATATTGGCATCAAATTATCACAAACAGGAAAGTGTTACAAAGATCTTGCACTGCTGGGGAAGTGGGCTTAAACCTATAGAAATCAAAGGATGCTCAGGATATTAAAACTCATTAAAATGGCATTAAGGGTTGAATTTTTAAAAATGTTAGTATTGTCTAATACTACAGAACAGATTTATTAAAAACAAACAAAGCATGTAGGATATTGCATGAATTGCTTATTTCAAGGGTTGTAAACGAATAAAATACGGTATTTTTACAAAGGTGTACAGCAACAGTTACCAACTTTATCTTGTGATGTACCATCAGGACCAAATAGAACGTCTCTTACCACCAATATATCCGCCCCTATGTGTATATCATAGATTCGTTTTGGTTAATTATTGCAGCTCAACTCTATATATTTGTGTGGATATCTTGCTTTCTTTCCCCTCTGCTACTGAGAGGGACCATATGTGGCACTAATAGAAACCCTGGTGTACTATAGAACAGTAAATAGGACACATTGACTGCTACGGTGGGAAATTTCATTTTTTTTCTTTTATCAGTTTCTTAAAATCAACAATTCACTTCAAATAAAATCTAATTTAAAAAATAAATGTTCCAGGTAAATATTATCCTACCAAGAAAACAAAATATATACATGTCTCTCAATGTGCCCCTGTAAGCTTTCCGTGTAGAAATCCCATTTCCTATCGGGTGCTTGTATGTTTGATGCACTTTTCTTGATTACACTATATTTCCCTGTAATCTGCGGTGTTGCTATATATAGCGTGAGGTCTTACTCACAAACTGTGGGTGCGTTCTACACTAGATGGCGCTCTCCTTCAGCTGGAGTAGCTGTACACACACTACATGGCCCTTACCCTAAAAAACCCTATTCTAAAACTCCCTGCCCTAAGCCCTTACCCTAAGACTCCCTACCCTAAGCCCTTACCCTAAGACTCCCTACCCTAAGCCCTTACCCTAAGACTCCCTACCCTAAGCCCTTACCCTAAGACTCCCTATCCTAAGCCCGTACCCTAAAACGCCCTACCCTAAGACCTTACCCTAACCCCCTCCCCCACCTACCCTAAGCCCTTATCCTAAAAACCCCTACCCTAAAACCTCTGGTGTTACTGTAGCATGAGTTCGATCTGGATATCTGTGGTCTACCAAACTGTGGCGTACATTTTCCTGTAGACCTCACGCTATAGTAGCACCCTCTCTGTTTTGTAAAGTGTTGGCGCTATATGAATACAAATATACATACATACATAACACAGGCGTTCATAATTCCCATGGACACGTATTTGGGTCCCGTACCTGTGAGCGGATTTTGAGTGCTGGTCCTAGCTTCAACCCCATTGTATCCAAGAGATGTTCTTCTGTGAGTAGTGGTAAAGTTAGTCCATCAATGTCATGGTCCTTAAAAACCTTTAAAAATGGTATCATTGATTCAGACCAATATCGTTGATTACATCCCTCACAACATTTATCAATGTTGATTTATATTTATTCTCATTGAAAAGACTACAATGTAAGAGAGTTTTAGTGAAGACTTTTTTTCTATTACTGGCATTACCTTTCTTTACTACAGAATGCAGAAAGGTGTATGTAAATTTGCAGGCTAGAATTACAATCACGCTGATTGTATGCCATTTGTCTGCCAATAGATGACTTGGACATTATAATTGCAGGCAGGAATACATGTTCTTGCTATCTCTGGTCAGTGAGGACTCCTAGATGTATTAACTGAAGCTGTACGTGCATTTGAAACATCATTCGACTGTGAAAGGCTAATCTTCTGCTTCCAACATATAACTGATCAGAGTAAGAACTCCTAGCTCCAGACTTTGGTTTTCTGCACACAATTGGAATGTCATTTAGAACATCTCTAGGGGACAAAAGTTGTGTAAATCCCACCCTGTGGTAATTAAATGTAACAGAACTATACATATAAATAAAATAACAAAATGCAAATAACCTGTGCATAGCCTGAACAGCCCGGCAGGCTGATAATAAAATTATATACATCTTCAGATGTCCATTTCCGAATATCTTCAATAGTTGGAATATCTTCTCTATTCAAAAAGAGACTGTGTGCTCCTTTGGAAACAACATAAGACAAGGAATTAAACATGCGTAAAAGTGCTTTAATAAAAGGTACTTGAAAAGGAGAGCCAATATATTCTATCCAGACCATACATCTACTTCCAATTCCAAATGTAATTACACATACAGACACTGTAATCTAGGGATGTGAACGCTGAAAGTATTACAGGAAGGGGACACCCTTCTCAAATGCAACCTTCAAATGTAAAATAGAAAAAAGATTTGGGTGGACCCACCAGTGGCTGAAGTGCAATTAGAGAAAGTAGTTGTACTGTGTTTTATTACAGTAGACTTCAGGGGTAGGAAGGCAGAGGGCACTCATAAAGTTGAAGAAAAGGTTTCTTTATTGAATAGACAGCCCTCCTACGCGTTTCAGTAACAGCTGGGACCGAAACGCGTGGGAGGACAATGTATTCAATAAAGAAACCTTTTCTTCAACTTCATGAGTGCCCTCTGCCTTCCTACCCATGAATTAATTCACACAACGGGAGCTACCACAGGATCAGACCACGGACAGCATATAGTGCACCACTATTTATTTGTTCTGATACAGTGAGTACTATAAGGAATGCAAACTCTAAAAAAAACTTTTTCTTAATACAGGAGAACACGGGAACAAAGGTGCAAGGCTTTCTTGGCACCATATTTAAAAAAAAGTCTTATTATGGTATGCAAGACCAAGACAGATAGGGGACAAAAAAAATAGATTTAGGTTTGTAAAAAGAAGTAGAATTCTCTAGCAAATAATACCATCACATTTCAACCACTGAGGCCAAAGGAAAGCTAGGCATGTCCACTATGAACATGCCAAGGAATACATTTCTTTTGACAAACCTGATAGTAGTGATGAGTTAATGGCAACGGGGAAGCTATATGCTGCTGCTGCTGAAAGATGAACTGTAGGCTGATACATGTATCTATCCTCAAACGATGCACCGGGGTTACTCAGCACTTTGTCATTCCCATTCCTGCTGCTATCTGCTTCACTGGGAATAGTGTGGTTACCACCATCTTTCTCTGTACTTTCTTGGAGTTCCATAGAGCTCTTATCCATGGCAGGCTCTGTACCTGCTTTCTCCAGGTCACATGTGCTGAATGGCTCTGTTTCTTCTTCTTTCTTATCATCCTTGTCTTCATCTGCAGTGGGAGGAGAGGCATGGGGTTTATTTTCTGCCTGGCTCTTGGATGGACATGCATGGATGTCTGTAGCTTTTTGGTTGCCGGCTCTTCTGCCCGGTCGGCGAGCTCTTTCTCTTTGCAAGCTGCTCAAGGGATGGTATGCCCTGGTGGTTTTCACCATGGTGTGGCCTTGGAGGCTCTCATAGGCATTCTGATGGACAAACACATCAGTTGGAAGGTGGCCCTCTGATAACATCTGTCTTCCTCTGATAGCTACAGGACTCGCTGCAATTCCATGGTAGAGAAATGGCGAATCCAGATCCGCGAAGCCCTTTCTTAGCGCCTTATCCATTTCTCTAGGCTGATAAAAAGCATTCATTTCCATTTCCATTCTAGTGGTAAAAATACAAAACATTCTGTGCTTTAAACATACAGAAAGAAACCAGGTTGAAATAGACAGATACCCCTTATCATTCCTTTCTAATCTTCCCAATTTAAAATGTGCTTAATAGAGTTAAAAATGAAGGGCTGAAAGCTTAATTCTGAACAGTAAAACTATATGGAACACACACAGGGTGTCCAAAGTGTCCAGTATTGAGTCGGACTGTCCTGTATTTGGACACACTGTCCAGTAAGATATTAGAGGTGATATTGGACATATATGTGAATACCTGTATTACTTATCTGGGCGTGTATGTGTATACTGGTATTACCTCTCTGGATGTGTGTGTGTATACCGGTATTACCTCTCTGGACATAGTGACATGACCGGCTTGGGGGCTGGGCAGCTTCTTCCATCCTGATTGGCTGCATTACCCAGCAGCAGCCAAACAGGAGGAGGTGTCAGGAGCTTGGGGGTGGGGCCAAGGAGAGGAGGAAACAGCATAGAGCGGAGAGAGGAGTGTGTGTGTGTGTCCCGAGCATGTTGCACCTTTCACCATGGTGTCCAGTATTTTTGGAGATGCTGCCTGGCTATCAGAAACACACTAACCCCTTCACAACGCACTGGAGTTAAGGGTTGAGGTGTCCAACACATAAGGACATAGGGCTGGTTGGGGGGTCAGCGGGGAGTTAGTAACTGAATGAAGAATGCTGCAGCGATTTCAAAGGCGAATTAATTGGAGTCGAATTTCTCCGTTTTCAGCAAATAATGTTTCAAGCCATTTTAAAGTGGAAAACAAATCCCCAATTCCTGCCCTCCCCCCTTTATAGCGTAGGCAGCTAGAAAAAGAATTGGCCTTACAATTATGGTAAACAAATAAAAACATTTGAAAGTGGCCCCTAAATCTTATTTTGTATCAACATTTTTTCAGCGCAGAATGCAGCTGGAGGGTCCTGTATGTCAGGGTGCTCAACTCCAGTCCTAAAGACCCCCTCCCCCCCACACCCCAACAGGTCAGGTTTTCCCAGCTTCAGCGCTGGTGGCTCAATTAGTGGCTCAGTCAAAGATTGAGCCTCTGATGGAGCCACCGGTGCTGAAGCAGGCTATCCTGAAAACCTGTCCTGTTGGCGGGGTGGGGGTTGAGGACTGTAATTGAGAACCCTGCCTTAAGGTAGTGTTAAGTGAGGAAAATAACGTCAAAGAAACGCTTTTCGTGAGAATTAATTTAGCAGCAGATCTCTGCCCTAAAATACAGCCCCATCCTACATATTTCGGACCACTTAAGTGGAACAGACACCTCAACTTCTTCAGTGTTTTAGAAAGCTATTTATTTATCTATTTTGTCATTACCGTAAAAAGTGTGAAAAATACAGATGGGGGAAATGCATTTGTTGGAAAACATAAGTATATATGTATATATATATATAATTATTATTATTATAACAGCTTTTTAACCCTTTCTGTGCCGGAGTTCCACCGCCCCCCCCCCCCCCCCTCCGGGAAATTCCGATCACGTGACTGCTCCTCAGGGCGAGCAATTGATGGGCGGTCTAACCGGTTCTGGAAACGGAAGAGGCGGAGTCATCTCCCCGTGCGCCAGATAGCGTTCAGCTCTCCGCTGAAGTGCCAGACCCCATGTCGTATGGATTACATCATGGGGCACGCAAAGGGTTAAACCTCTGTGCTGACCGGGACACCCCCTTACCTGTTAATACTTTGCTTTTGCAGCAGGTCCTGTCTCCTGGCCACGACCTCCAATGGTTCTGTTTGCAGGAAGCCGTAACCTTGAAACACACACACAGGCAACGCAATGTGTTCAGGTGTTTAGACAGAAGAGCAACTCCGTTTTACAGCTAGGTCACGCTACCGCCCCATGTTACAGGCAGGTGCTTAGTACTCTTTATCGCCGTTACCTGGACCTGGGAAAACTCGGTTGGACAGATGTGCAGAACCCGAGGGCCCAAACTGGGACGTCATGTGCATCTGTCTGGTGTCGTTGGGTAGGATTATTTCAGTCGATGGCAACAAATCTCTAACAAAAGAAAATAGATTAGACTTTGTACGACGGGACAGAGTTTTAAGCAGCACTCCTGGAGGAAACTTTATTTTGTTGTTGTTTTTTTATTAAACAGGGGGTCCCGAGAGATGAACCACGTTGATTTCAGCGTTGTAGACCCCCTGTTTCCCGAGATACCCCGGAAGGGGGTGCTGGTAGCAGCTCAGACTTGGGTAGTTTGGGCTACCATAATGGCTAATTAAATGTCCTGCGTCATCTGCGCCAATAGGAAACTCAGTTTAAATGTCCCGCTTCATGTGGGCCAATAGGAAACCGTGGCATCATCCCTTGCGGCCTCCAATCGGTCCACGTGGCGTGGGACATTTAAACTGAGCAGCGATACCGGCAGCATGTAAGTATCTCGGGAAGCAGGGGGTCCCCGGAGCTGAAATTAACGTGCTTCAGCCCCGGAGACCCCCTGCTTCAAGCCCTAAACAAAAAACAAACATCGTGTTCCCAGGAATGCTGTTTTAATCAGAGTAATCTGGGCTTTGTATAGCAGCTGAATTTGTTAGGCTCAGATATCCAGAACGGTGCTAACACATTGCGGCTGGTTTAACTGTAGGATGCCCCGAGGAATAACACCGCTTAGTAAATAAGATGGTTAATCCCATCCTGATTTGTCTATAAAGTTCTTATTTCGCTTTCTAGAAAAACTTGCACTTAAACTAAAACCCTCGCACTAATTTGATACTCCCCCATCCCTAAATCATGCTTGATATACATTGGCGCTTTTTATGCTCAGCACTGCATTGCACTATGCAAACTGCTGTAGTATATACAGTGTAGCTCTAGAAATGTAAATTGGTCTGTTAAATAAAACCGGAGCCGTCTCCACTAAGTACGAATCCTTTAGCTCCTGCCACGGAACAGACGGGAAAGAGGATGCACCTGTCCAGGTATCGATGCTCGTACTGCGGTGCTACCCCCGGCACCCTCTGCTGCGTCTGCATCACCACCTGAGGGTTCACCGACATCATTTGATTCCTCATTATTATCTCTTGGCGCTGACGCAACTCTGAGTAGAAGCAAACAGGGCGAGCACTGGTTACATATCAACAGGGGTTCTTCAACCCTAATTCTAGGTAGACTAAGTACCATATAGGATTTGACCTTATAATGTTTGTTTCTTGTCACCTTAGCACGTCCTTAAAACATAATTATTATTTTTTTTACTCCAGTGTCCGAGGTTACCATGGTAACCGTTAGACTGCAAGGGCTCCGAGGAGAGCTGCATGATAACCTCCCCGACCTTTCATATTTCACATGTTTTTTTATCTCCTCAGCAGAGCATCAGATTTGAAAAATAAAAACAGCGTTCGAAAGGCGAAGAGGAGATCTCTTATAGGAAGTCAAAATAACACGCAAAAATTGTGCTCGGCGTTGGCGGCAGCTCTGGCATTGAGGCTGAGAGAGGGATTTTGAACTTTGTTGTAACATTGAGGTACAGAACTTAGTCTCCCTGCTCAGGGGTTATAGGGATAGCCTCCCTGCTCAGGGGTTATATGGAACAATATGGATATAGGGTGCACATACTGTAACTGGGTGTATCATATTCTGTGCACAATTGTAAAGCCATCATTTATTTCTTTTTATTCTCTTTATTCTGCAGCAAAAAGCAACAATTGTCATATCCGAAGTGAGCTGAGACAAAGCAATCGGCATGACATTAAAGAAACATGATTAATGTATTTCTTATCTCTACCAGAGCTGTTCCCAGGACTTAGAACAAAAACTACCTATTGTTACAGTGAAGGGCAAGATGAATATCTAGCAAATATTATTTGTTATTGCTAGCCAACCTCAGGGGGCCTGGATTTAAATAAAAGAAAAAACAATCAATATTATATGTTGGCTCAGTAAATGCTATCAGAATAAGCATAATGATGTATTCTTATTACAGCTGAACCCAGACATACACACCTGATCTTACCCACCCCTCCCTGCCATCTCTTCTCCTGTAAATGGTGTTAACCATTTCATTTAACACTGACTAACCTTAAAACATGCCCCACAAATCAAGCATCCCAAAATCCTGCACTCATGGCTACTGTCCCACAGTCACTTATACCACCCATTGTGGCCAAGCACACCCATCTACAGCACTTATTCCCTCACCTGCTCTATCTGTATGTTTCCCCACAAACCTCTTAGATTGTAAGCTCTTCGGGGCAGGGATTTCCTTTTCCTATTGTCTGATTTTTGCTGCACTTATTGTATTATAATTCCCTGTACTGTATTCTTTGTGAAGCGCTGAGTACACTTTTGGCGCTATATAAATAAAGACATACAATACAATACAGCTGCTGGAACCTTAAAGTAAATTGTGTCATTATACGTTGTGTGTAGCTCTAGCTTTGACTTCTAGCGCTATGGGACGGATCCTCAGAAGGTCGTTCATGTTAGCGCATCGGAATACCACTACGATATTTAGCACCTCCCAAAAGCTGCCGTTACTCACATCCAGACTCTGATTATCATTGCGTTCTTTCTGGGAATAACCTAAAAGTAATGTACTGAGTATAGGGCTTAACCCTTTCATTGCAAAAAAATGACAACATACTGTGCACAGATATATATTATGGATTACATAAATGTCTGAAACACATCATAAACGACATTATGGTTTTTTTTGTGATAACAGTGATATCTTTGTGTGAACTAATATGGTATATAATGTAATAATGACTGCATAAAGTATGGGTGTACAATAATGTATATCCACACATACCTCAACCATATAAATTAATATTTCATTTTTATTAATGTACAATTGCAATAAATGAAGGGTTAAGGAAGTGCATGGCTCTTAACCCTACTCACACCCCACCATATCCAAATATCTCCCCCAGATTACCTTACTAAAAAGCACACACCTGCACAGCTCCCTTACCTGCTGCCGACATGCACCCTGTAAGCTGGTAGAGCTGCTTCCCCTCCAGATTCCCCTGATCTCCGAGCATCTTCTGAAGATGTTCGCGGGGAGTCATGTCAGGGGGATCTCGGGCTGCCTGTTGCTGTTCAGATTGTTACGTTGTTTCCTTCCGCATAAGAGAAAAGAGCAGGTTTAGCTCATTACTTAATATTTTCTTTTGGTTTTATATTAAATGTATTTCATTGATATCAATTCATATGCACGTCATGTTATCGGGGTGCCCCCCCCTGCCTTCAAATGCACGAGCCCCACGAAATGTTTAAAGCAGCAATGTAGGTTTCATTTAGTTTTATTGCTGGATTGAAGCATGGGGGTCTCGGGAGCTGAACCTCATTGATTTCCGCTCCGGGGACCCCCTGCTTCCCGAGATACTAGGGGATGCCGGTATTTATGTCAAGTTTAAAGGTCCTGGTCACGCCGGCCAATAGGAAGCTGCAACTAATGACATCACGGCTTCCTAGTGGCCCGCGTGACGCCATTATGTTAGGCACACAAGTTCACTGCCTGCAGAGATACCGGCACCACTACGGAGGTAAGTGTCTCTGGAAACAGGGGGTCCCCGGAGTTGAAAGTAACGCAGTTCACCTCCGGAGACCCCCTGCTTCATTCCTGCAATAAAAAAGAGAAAAGAAAGAAATGAAACGTACTGCGGCTTTATGAAAGCAAACACTTTGATGTTCTGTAGCCGTGTCTCCTTTCTGCGAGGGGAACGTCGATCCTGGGTTTTAAACGTTACCAGCAGAACAGCTTTTTCCCCATGTAATAATTGCAATACTCTTCAGCGCAGTATCTGTATCGTGAAATACTTCCCTCACCTGCTGTCTCTGTAACGCTCCCAATATGCAACTTAGAGTGTTAGCTCTCCGGGGCAGGGATTTCCTTTCCTATTGTCTGATTTAGTTTGTTGCACTTTATTATAATTCCCTGTACTGTTTTGCATCTCTTGTAAAGCGCCATGTACACCTGTGGCAGCTCTATAAATAAGATATATATATATATACACATACATACAATTTAGGGAATGTAGTTATATATGAGTTTAAAATAAAAAAAAAAACAGATCTGACTGTCGGGGATTTTATTTCGTGACATTTTCCCAAATACTTTCCTGTCAGCATTAAAGAGTATTGTGTCCCAGCCACCCCAGGGGCAGGGGAGGGTAACGTATGTAAGTCCCCCCAATAAGTGTGTCACTCCACTTTGTGCTGCAGCACAGCGAGGGCGCCTAGTGGCAGCTCTTTATATTACATTATTTATTTATAGCCTTCCTGAAACAGTCATAACCCAAGGGGGAGCTCAAACTCCCCTCACCCCCCAACAGGTGAGGTTTTCAGGATTTCCCTGCATGGGCACAGGTCTGTGCTGAAGCAGGAGCTGATCAATATGCTGGAGAAGCGCTCTGCTCCATTCAAATGAGTGGTGCATCTTATGCAGGGTGACCATCTTTGTCCCGACAAATGTCGCTTATGCGCAATCACCAGCGTCGACTGCGCATGGGCAAATGGCGAGCGCCAACTGCGGACGCACGATGAGCGCTTGCTGGCTGCACATGCGTGATTAGCACTGACCACTTGTGCGCAGGCGCGATAGGAGCTTGTCGAGCGTGCGTGTGCGGCCAGCGCAGAGAAAAACAGGGACAGTGGGCCGAAAAGTCGGGACCCGGGCCAAACGGCCAAACCCGGGGCGTCTGGTCACCCTAATCATACGAGACTCAAATCTTCTCCAGCGCAGGGAAGTGGCTTCCCAAGGGCCAATTAATCTATAACACTTCCAGATCCAATGAGACTCCTGGTACTTTGCACAACGTTTTGTATCACACCATCTGCTCAGCGCGTAGCCCAGAGGCACCTGAGTCTGTTCTGATCCTATCTTTGCAAATCGCCGTGTTGTTTAGCATTTTGTAGGGATGAGAAGAAGTAATCACTGCTTTCAGGGTCTTAGCCTCAGCGAACCCTGCTTCCCAGGAGCCAAAGGTCTCGCCAGCCACTGTGCTATAGTTTATTAGGTTATAGACAGAGCACGTCTGTCAGTCATATCTTCCAGTAGCACTCGCTTTGCTGTATGTTGGGGAAGTTATTTACATCTAAGTTTAAAAAATAAAACAAATACAAAAATTAACTAGGAATCGGTGTAATTGGGAACAACAATTTTACTGAACTTCTATCTCTATTTATTAATAATAACTTTATTTCACATAGAGCTTTTCTCCCAATGGGACTCCAAGTGCATCACAATTACAGTACAGCACGCGGAACGCAGCAGACAGGAATGTTACAGACACAGTCCCTGCCCTGAGGAGCTTACAATCTATGTTTTTGGTGCCTGAGGCACAGGGAGATAAAGTGACTCCCCCAAAGTCACCAGGAGCTGACACCGGGAATTGAGCCAGACTCCCCTGATTCACACTCAGTATCATTGTTTGTAGGGTCAGTGCCTTTACTCGCTGAGGCGCTCCTTCTGCGATTGCGTCTATGTGTCCGCGGGATTCTTTATGCATTTTAGGAATCATGATCACGTTATAACAACAAATGTTCTTAATATTCCCACAACGTCTTAGTGAGCCTGTGGCATGCAGGTATACCCGTGGTTTCTATACCTATACTCAGCATTGTGCTCAAATGTTATTATGGCTACGGGTCAGCACTGGCATTTTGTTCAGCCCATTCTGGGAGATTTCCATTGATTAACCCTTGATAAACTGGACTAAATGTAAAATCCGCAAATCTCCAATGTTGCAGTTTTCTAAAGCAATGCATTGACTCCATCCCTTTACATGTATGAGATATAACACTGCACTGTGGATATGGAATAAGATATGGTGTAAAGTCACAATCCACAGTCACGCGGTGATTTCCACATCCTAATGAACGCGTGACAGTGTTGCAATGGGTGTGGTAACTCTCCCTGCTAAAAGTGTCTCAAATGTAGAGCAGGGGTGCTCAACCCCAGTCCTCAAGACCCCCCCCCCCCAACAGGCCAGGTTTTAAGGATATCCCTACTTCAGCACAGGTGGCTCAATCAGTCCCTGCTTCAGCACAGGTAATTGAGCCACCTGTGCTGAAGCTGGGATATCCTTAAACCCTGACCAGTTGGGGGTTCTAGCCCCCCCTGATGTAGAGTGTGAAAGGGATACATTAATTATTGTGGTCCAAAATTCTCTTTTTATACTTACATTCGCAGGGAAGCCTTAACAGCTGCGCAGGAGAGGCGGTGCTGGAATCTGTCTGTGGAAACGTTTGCCGGGGACTCTCGGCTGCACAGACTCTCGGCACCTGCTTAGCAGATTATGGAACCTGCACGGATTAGCAGGCAGAATCCTGCTGTAAAGCCCCAGGACCTCTATCACAGCGTTTACTGGCCTTCCAGTGGCGTGAATCCCTTCAGCCATGCAACGTCTTCCTAACGTAATCTCCTGTAGGCTTAATAGCTTTTAGATGAAAAACCTTACTTTAAAAGGCAAGTGCCTCACCATATGCAATATATTCAGCCAGGTCAGGGGTGTGCACCTCCCGCCCTTAAGGTCCACCAACAGGTCAAGTTTTCAGGGGGCTGTATATCAGGGGTGCTCAACTCTAGTCCTCAACCCCCTCCCCGATAGGTCAGGTTTTAAGAATATCCCAGCTTCAGCACAGGTGGCTGTCGAAGCAGGGACTGATTGAGCCACTTGTGCTGAAGCAGGGACTGATTGAGCCACCTATGCTGAAGCAGGGATACCCTGAAAATCTGACCTGTTGGTGGTCCTTGAGCACTGGAGTTGCCCACCCCTGAGCTAGATGCATTAATAGCGCAAGCACTTTTACTGGCGCACACGAGGCGTAAGTGAGCTTATTGGGTTTTTAATGAGGGGCTATTTAACCCTGTCACTGCCGCAGGGGCCAGCAACTCATTGATTTTCTGCACTTCGCCCCCATTATATAACAAAAATGCCACAGAGTAAAACAAAAAAGCTCTCCGCGCCCTGTCAAGTGCAAAACAATGTCAATATTTAAACCACATCACGAAAGACATAATTACTCATTCGTACAAAGTGCAAAGCAATGTTGTTTATCAGACCGGAAACGTGTACGTTTTCTATTAATTTATTTCAGTGTTTTCTGATGTCGTCTTCTCCTTGCTTGGGAAGATTTAATAAATAATCATAATAATAACTTTATTTCATATAGCGCTTTTCCCCCAATGGGACTCAGAGAGCCGCACAGTGACAGTATAGCGCGCGGTACGCAGCACGTAGAAATGTTACAGACACAGCACCTGTCCAGGTGAGCTTACAATCTGTTTTGTTTTGCCCAAGGCACAGGGAGATAAAGTGACTTGCCCAAGGTCACACTGGGATAAAAAATGGGCTTGAATCTTTCAGCAATGAAACTTCACAACTTATTAAATGCGTTATTGACCTGCCTCACTCCACCGCCCCATGTTGGTTTTCAGCCAGCTATTTAAACCTTCGTTTTTAATTTTTTTAATTGTTGTATTTGTTAAGGTTTGGTTGCCATTTGCCCCATACTTATATCGTGTTTATTTTTAATATTAAAGATATATTGTCCCTTAGTGCGCCTGTCTGTCGTTTGTCTTCTTATTAAATGGGACCATTGAGACAGTTAACTCGCACTTATCCGTCGTATTAACTGATTGTGGGACAATAGTTATATTGTGGGATTTTTCGATCTATTAGATTGTCAGCCCCTTGGTTCAGGGCCCTTCCTACCTGCTGCTGCAGTGTATGGTAATGTGATTTTATTGTAATTGTCTTCCCACCCCACTGTACTGCACCACAGAGCGTTATATATAAAATATATTAACATTAGTAACTTTGTATAACTGGTTCTATTGTAAACAAGAGACAGGTTTCGATTTGACATTAAGAAGTCACAAGATCAACATTTGAAACCGCCGTTACAAGTAACGAGAGCCCTGTCACTACGTTACCATTCTCATGATAACCCCTTATATATAAACACAGGCTTAGCATCAAATGAAATCCATTATCCAACTGGTGAGCACAAGGAGTTAGGGGATCACTGGCTCTGGACTCATTTTCACCGGACAATATGGTTAACAGATCAGTGACGGTTGGACGCTGTCACGACGGGACTTAGACCCATTGAACATTTTGATCTTCCCAGCGGATTTCCGGCAGTATTTACAGCAACTAGAGGATTTGCTTGTCAAGTCCTCCCTGTTAGACCGCGTTGCTGAGCTAATCTTTGTAGTGGTATTAATACCTTAAAATGCATATCGCATTAAAGAGTCACCGTGAGGCAAAGTCCTGAAATCCCGGGCAGTCTGTAAGCGTTAAGTACAAGATAGGATCGTTATTTAACTACTTTATTGGAGGCGGATTGTTTTTTTAAATAAACATTTTCAGGGCTTAGCTGCTTTCTGAAATACTCCGGTGTTAAATGATTAATTGTACTCATTCATTTACAGTTTGTTGTGTAATATCGCTGAAGGTACCCGTGATTTAGGAATAAAATCATGTGACTAGCACTGTCCCGCCTGAGGTGTACAGCACAGCGCTATGTGTGATTAAAATGTGTTAGCTTAGCCACACAGAGATCAGGTCATATAGTAGTTACATAGAAAAACACACACTTAGATTGTAAGCTCTCCGGGGCAGGGATTTCCTTTCCTATTGTCTGACTTTGCGGCGTTTTTTGTATTATAATTCCCTGTACTGTATTGTCTTTGTGAAGCGCTGAGTACACTGTGGGGCGCTATGTAAATCACGATATTCATGCATACTGTACATTTGTTGTGCTCAACCATCCTCAGTTCTTGGTAGCATATAATTATATATTTAGTCATCCAGAGGAAGAATAAAGAGGAATAATATGTAATAAAAAGTTGCGTATTATGAAATATATCATATGAAATAAGGTTGTGCGTGTTCTGCAGAGAGAAGCAATATAGGAGCGGTATAGGCGAAGTATAGGAGAAGTATAGGAGCAGTATAGGAGAAGTATAGGAGAAGTATAGGAGCAGTATAGGAGCAGTATAGGAGAAGTATAGGAGCAGTATAGGAGCCGTATAGGAGCAGTATGGAAGAGGTTCATCAACCACTCCTGTAAAAAATAAATAAACGTTAGCTCCAACTGAAACAGAACCTTAGTACTGGGTCCAATAAACCATGATAGAGGTAAAGGTAGTAAGAGGAAGATCCAACCGGGTTGATCCAAGAACCTCTTCCCAGGTGACGCTGCACCTATTGTTTAAGACAGGGGTGGCCAACTCCAGTCCAAAAGGGCCACCAACACATCAGGCTTTCAGGATACCCCTGCTTCAGCAAAGGTGGCTAGATCAGTGGCTCAGTCAAAGACTGAGCCATGTGTGCTGAAGCAGGGACTGAGCTACCTGTGCTGAAGCAGGGATATCCTGAAAACCTAACCTGTTGATGGCCCTTGTATTCTGGGCATAATATTCTGGGCATAATATTCTGGGCATAATATTCTGGGCATAATATTCTGGGCCGTGAGATGCTTTACGGTTTTCCACCACTTGGCACTTATATTGGTGCTTATAGCCCCTTATACGTACAAGGATGTGAGTCTGTGAATGTTTTCCTGTGAAGACATTGAGTGATATATCTAAGTATCAGTCTCCAAGCTGCAAAATGGGAGCAACAAGATTGAACCATCTTTATTAAGTAGAAATAGCCGTGTTAGTCCAAATAAAAAAGGTTTCTCCCAATACTGAAGCACTCACCATCTTCATCAAATCCCCAAATCCCCTAGGATCTTATGGACCTTTTTCTTTCGCAAATGGGGTACAATGGTTGGCTTCCTACATTTACATTATCCCCCATGTTGCTATGGGGCAAATGAGATATATTTTTTTGTAAGTTACATAGTTACATATTTACATAGTTACATATTTACATAGTTACATAGTTACATAGTAGATGAGGTTGAAAAAAGACGTACGTCCATCAAGTTCAACCCGTGCTAAATGTAGACGTTGTGCTACCTCTCACTATAAAGATGGCATCCATTCAGTAATGGAATATGAACCAGTCTCCATGCCGTGGAGAAGACTCGCATGGGAAGAAACAAATCAATGTTTATAAAACTCCCGTACACATGTGATCATGTCTGTGTACGCACACGGTTGGTGGTTACGGAGCATTTCTCTGCTCACTGGTAGATGTAACCTGAGCCCTTCACATGAGTACATGAATTTTTCTTGGCAGCCCAAACTTGAAAGGAAGTTCCAAGCCAAAGTCCACCTGCTGCATACTTCCTGGCTGATCCGGTTAGGCCCTCCTTGCTTTAGGTTTGGGGGAATGGTGTCTTATAGTCGAGAAGCTGCTTGGGGTGCAAAACACACCTTTGTCGCTGGATCTTGTTGACGCTAACCCCGACGTGCTGAGAAAAGGCCAGCATGGTGTACAGATCTTGTGGTTAAGATTTAAAACCTTTCTTCATTGTTTAACCAGATGGGAACAATGAAAGAAGTAACACAGCAAGGTCTGTAGCATTTCAACATACTCAGGAGCACTGGCAGCTTCTTCTTGCACTGTAACCTTTGCATTTTAGACTGTATGGTGCTGAGTATTAGGCAGGCAGCCTGAACTGGAGCCTGCACAGGAAGGTAACGATGACCAGCAAAGGTATGTTACTATTGTATAGCTTTGTAGCATTGCTTTCTTTTCATATAATGGCCCTGACAGTGTATGTAGCACTTTACATTCGTGGATACATGCACAGATAATTCATGGGTATAGATTGTTTGTTAGTACAGTGGGGACTTAAATGGAGAATGGAAGGTGTGGACAGAAGAGCTTGCAATCTAAGAAGTATAGTTGGGAGACAATACAGGTGTATGTAAGTGTATTCACTTGGCAGTATAAGAACCTGCGGCATTTTGTTGCTATGCATATAATTGGGATTCACAATGCGTGCAGTGGTCGGGATTTTAGACTTGGCCATGTGCAGATGTGTTTAAATATTACTCACAGTGATGGCAGCCTCTCACAAGCCTGCTCCAGTGTTATATTACAAACAACAACATCTTTTTATGGGAATCCGCTAGTATTATGCTTCTCTAGCAGCCTACAGGCGTGTTTCACCGAAGCCATGCTGTCATTTGTAATTTCAAAGAAAAATGTTATGTATAAACAGGGAATAGAAGGAGTCTTTCCCAAATAAATCCCTTTGACTTGAAAAAACAAAACTCTCTTAGTGGTTCTTGGAGTGTGAAAATGAAAATAAAACTATAATATCAGTAGATAAATAAATGAAATGTTCCAGTGCAAAGTGAAACACTGATTTTCCTGTTCAAGGCAAGGAAGATTCACTGAAGGAAACTGAGGATGGAGGACAAAAAAGATCCCCCTTTAATATGTTTATAAACCAGATCCAAAGAAAAAAATCCAGCAAGGGGAAAAATGAGACCGTCCAAGGGAATCGATTCTTCAAGGGATTTGTCAGAGAAAGGGCAAAGACAGAGAAAGAGACGGAAACTCGGGATCCTGAAGATACAGCTAAACCTAGCGACCATACTCCGGAGAACGCAAGCATTAATACTCCTACAAAAGGTATATTCAGTATTATTTAATACCTACGGTATACTTTATTTATTTATAAAAATGTTTTACCTGGAAGTAATACACTGAGAGTTACCTCTCGTTTTCAAGTATGTCCGGGGCACAGAGTTATGATAACAAATAATACATGGTTACAAATACAGTTACATAAGTGAGCAGGGTTATACATTATATGCAAGACATTGCGTGCACAGTTAGAGATACTATATATTATAGGCGTATGTAACCGTTACAGACCAGATTAACATGTGCGACAGCTTTAGTTTTGAAAGAACTTAGACTGGTGGCGGCTGTGAGAGTCTCCGGTAGGTTGTTCCAGTTTTGGGGTGCACGGTAAGAGGAGGAGCGGCCAGATACTTTGTTGAGCCTTGGGACCATGAACAGTCTTTTGGAGTCTGATCTCAGAAGATAAATATACTGGAAGAACAGGGGCAAAAATGAGTGCTAACGTGTTGGAAAGAGCACTTTGCAAACTCGGCAAATAATGTATTGGGAAACAGATGCCCGAAGGCGTCTGAATTGTTTTATTTGCGGGACAGATCATAAAATAAAAGGTGGAGCAAATGAGCGTTACAAACAATTCTATTTGTCTGATTTTTTTTTTTAACCCAAACTTTGCTGAGTTTTGTTCTATTTGAAATATTACTGTCATTAGTTACATTTGGACTGGGGGACGCTGTGGGGATGAATTGAACTGTTGTTTGGCTGTATTCAGTTTTCATATCAAAGTTGATTTTTATTACACAGAAGAAACGCAGCTCCCTGAGGTGCAGCTCCCTGGGGTGCAGCTCCCTGGGGTGCAGGTCCCCGGGGTGCAGATCCCCGGGGTGCAGATCCCTGGGGTGGAACTATCTGGAAGTTGGTGGAAAGTGAAGCAGTTCATGCAGAACTTCGGGAAAAAAGCTGAGAGTAATCACATAAACTTGAATAACTCTGGTCTGACGGCTGCTGACATGAAGGAACTTGGTAGGTGACATAGCTGTTCGATGCATTCATGTGAATAACATAATAGACAGGTACCTTTTTATACCAACGTACAATTGGCATGTGCTGTCACATGTCATTATCATGGGTTTGGGAACCCAAGCTGATCACTTCTACAGATATTATTTTGCACATGTGTACGTCTCCAAATGAACCCTTTACTTTGCAATGTGTTGCACGCCCCTCTGGCAGAAGAGGGGTTAATAGTTAGGCACTGTTGTGGTTACATGAGCGGAGAATCCTTGGCTTACGGTTGCTTGTTGCCGAGAATCCTAGAGTGGGGATTGTGGGAGCGAAAAGATGCACATCTGTAATGTTATCCTTATTCCGTGATACCTCCCAAATCACTCTCATTCTAAAGCGCTCACACTCACTCTCATTCTAAAGGGCTCACACTCACTCTCATTCTAAAGCGCTCACACTCACTCTCATTCTAAAGCGCTCGCACTCACTCTCATTCTAAAGCGCTCGCACTCACTCTCATTCTAAAGCGCTCGCCTACATTTTAATCTCTTCGAACATGTATATCTCACTGATTTTAATCATTCCTCGCCCGCCCCCACATTATAATCAGGTCTAATCACATAACGCATGGGGAGCCAACTCCAGTCCTCAAGGACCACCAAGAGATCAGGTTTTAAGGATATCCCTGCTTCAGCACAGGTGGCTCAATCAGTGGCGCAGTCTTTATTTTTTTACCCATGCACACTTTCCTTCGTTTAAAAAAAAAAAATGATTAATAATTTGTCCCATACACATCAAAGATGCACAAGTCTAGAAATCAAAAGGAAATCGGTAAGTTTAGAGGTGCGACAACGTTACACAATATAAGGATTGTACCTTTAAATTAGGGTTAAGGAATGATAGATGTAATGCAGGTTATAACTGACCGAGTTAGTACGGGGGCTTGGGATAATGCAATTGAAATAGTCCTATTGACCCTTACATAGCCCAAGTAAGTAACTTTGCTCTGTGTTACAGGGTGAACACCCGTATGTAATACGCCCTTCTGCTGTGTTCTCAGGCGCACTTCTACCTTGTGTCCCAGACGTGGAAGAGATTGACCTTTCTTGGAATGACCTGATTGGTGGATCTGTACAAATGCTGACTCTACAAATCCGTCACGCCAGCAAGTTAAAAACCCTGACATTAAGTAACTGCAGCCTCACAGCGGGTGATACCGACGCTATAGGTACGGCTCCTCCTTCCAGCTCTTCCTTGGCAGATGTATTTGAGAACGAAGAGATTAAATAATCAATCTGTGCGTGAGTGAGAATACAGTTAGGTAGATGACTGGCCAAAGTGTCCAAAGTTTATAACACCTAGAGAGGGGCGAATCCACCTAAACCAGTTTCCCGGGTTGTCTAACATTTTCCTCCAAAATCCGTTTGGCGGTGTAAAATCTGCCCGTGGATCTGGTCAGTATTAATCCATCAAAATCCGCCATTGGATACAATCCGGAGATTCAGGGATCCGTTGGCGGATTCTCAACAAGAATCGCTGAACCCGTGGTTTTGGATTCTACAAATCCGTCCACGGGTTCCGAAATCCGCGGGGTGTACTGGTAATAAAAATACAAAATCCGCCAAACGCGAATCGCCCTTTTTGAGATTGATCCGCTGAAATCCGCCGACCAATGGAACCGGCCGATCCGCTGCGGATCCTAATCCAGCAAAAAAAATAAAAATGCAGATCTCAACTAGCGATCAGTTGGGTGATAATGATCATTGGCGGAAATAATGTCTCAATTCCTACTGGACAGCCTAAAACCCTGTGAAAAAAACAAGGAAATTAGCCCCAAAAATTAATAGTGCGATAATAACTTTTTTAATAAAAGATAAACATAATAAAAACTCATAATCCAACATTATGTTTTTTACTATAAATGTCTCTTTTGAGGGACGTAGTTATCTCTCCCAGAGGTTAAAACTCGGAGTAATAAAGCAGAATCAGGAGCATCAGTACATGTTACAGAATCCTGTATGTGTTTTCAGCATTACAGACATCAAGGATATTCTTGATTATTGCACTTGTCAGATGTCACTGACTAACGAGTGCCTAACGAGTGCCTAACGAGTGCCTAACGAGTGCCCGCAGCTGGCAGCATCGATTGGCTGTAATGGTTCCACCCAAAGTAAATGGAAGCGTGAAGGATCCGATCCCGTATAACCAGGCCATTTATTTACCTTCTGGGTGGTGCTGAAGCTCACGGATATCTCTGCATTCATCATAATTCTTCTTCCCCACCTTATATGTAAACAAGTGTAAATGAAGAATGCCTTGAGGAATTAATTATGAAGAAGCCCTACAAACAGTAAATATGGCGGTTAGAGATTTTGCTTTAGAAACTGATCCTATACCATTATTTATGTGAAACTTGTTCAATGGGAAATAACAAAAAATAATATAATAATATTTGGCATACTGCCCGAGGAATAATACAGAAAGCAAAAGAGGACAGGCACTTCACAGTAAAAAAAAAAGTCATATTAGCTCCAACGTTTTGCCAATAACGTTCTGTGGCTAACGAAATGCTTTTATTTGTGTGAGTTTTCGAGATACACTGATCTCTTCTTCCGGCGATGTTACAATGGCACAAATAAAAGCATTTCGATAATCACAGAACGGTATTGACTGTTTTTGATTTTATATATATATGTCAACTGTCCAGTATAGTAATACAAAGAGCCAGGAAAAGGCGGCCCTCCCAACTGCAAACACGTGCGCTTTCACAGCTATTAAATGGCACATTTGTGCAGTTTGCAGCGCCTGTCCTTTGTGCGTATATATATAAATATACAGAATATACAGAACATTATGGCACACTGTTTGTAAACGGAGCTGGGCCATAAGAAACCTTCTGATACCGGAAGATTGGGCTGTCGGGTGTCTGTTAGTGCTGGATTGTTATCCTAGACTAGCATTGCTTAGTAAACATGGGCCTAAATAAATGAGGTGAGAATGCTGCAGTGTAATTGCTATGAATTCCAGGGCATTTCTTAGAAGATTTACAATAACATAACGAAGAAGCTCTGCAGAAATCATTTCACGTTGGAACTGAGAACTGCCAAGCTTGTCAGCAGGTTACCAAAACACACAAAACCCCAGCAAGCCCTTTTTGGGAACCCCTGAGCCCCCACAAAATATATATGTATATGAGTGTCAAAAAGGAGAGCTATCGAGTGTGGCAAATGTATACAACAAGCAACAGAGAAGCCCAATGCTACATCCAACATGCCAAAAATACAAGCTTGTCAGCAGGGTCAGCGGGGTCAGCAGGGTCAGCAGGGTCAGCGGGGTCAGCAGGGTCAGCGGGGAATGAGAACAGACGCATGGAGCTGTATCAGAATGCAACATTATTTCATGTCACTCTTTCCTTAGGGGAAATGCTCCAATTCGCCCCTTATTTGGACGCCCTGGACTTATCTTGGAATGGTGACTTGGGAGGCAATCTGTCCAAACTCACCCAGAACTTCTCACACCAATGCGGGTTAAAAACACTGAAGTTAATCGAGTGTAACCTGTCCGCGGCAGACGGGGATGCTTTAGGTAAGAGAAATAACACCTCCATCTTTTAATCTTCCAACTATTCTAATAACCTGGATTGTGGGGGCATGTTGGGGGGTTTCCTACCCCCGGTCTCACCAAGTGTGACCAGTTCTAGAAAAAGAAAAGATGCCAATGGTTTGGAGCCCTGGAGGGGAACAGCTGTGAGACGTGTGCCCATGGGCCTGATAAATAGCAGCCTTAACTCCCAGGGAATAAACACACGGGGACTTCTGTCACTATTATTATCCTTTATTTGTAAAGCGCCAACATAATCCACGGCGCGGTACAATGGGGGGGTACAGAGTGACATCAATGACATAAAACTGAACGAATTTCAAATAAGCAGGGACAAGCGCAAAAGGAAACACAGTTTCCTTTCCTTAATGAGGCCCCTGATCCGGAGAGCTAGCAATCTAGCGGGGAAATGTACGTTTTAAAAGGTTGTTTGGACCAGAATTAGGGTGACCAGATGTCCCGGTTTAGCCGGCCCAGTGACGGTTTTTAGGCCATTGTCCGAGTGTCGACTTTTTTGGCCACTGTCCCGGTTTTTATCAGCGCTGGCCGCACATACGTGATTGACGCTTCCCGGGCCGCTCATGCGCGCTCTGCGCTTGCTGGACGCGCATGTCCGGTTGGCGCTTGCTGGCTGCGCATGCGCGCTCAGCAAGCGCCGATCGCACATACGCACGGGCGGTGGGCAAGTGCCCATCGCGCAGTCGCCGCACGCCATTCGCAACATTTGTCACGGTTTTTCCCGGGACAAATATGGTCGCCCTACCCAGAACTCTTATCCCGGCAGTGGATTTATTGCGCTGCTTTTCAGTCTCCCATACAGATCCTCATTATTTCCGTATAGAAGAGATGGTAACGAATGATTTTATGAGTTTCTTTGCTGAAGTTCGAATTTCTTCCTTTTTACAACCTTACATGTGTCGCAATTTAAGGCAAGATTGGCTTCCGCAGAGCATGTACAAACAAAGCGACAGAAATCCATATTTATACTTTTTGGGGTATACTTTGGATTGTTCTGTACATAACACTTCTTTTTTTTTATCTCTTAGCTCGGGCTGTGAGTAAGATGCCAAACCTGGAGGTGCTGGATCTTTCTATGAACAAAGGCATTGGCTGCATTATCAAGATTATTACAGCTGAACTGAAAAAGTGCACACGTTTAAGTGTGTTAAAATTACACGCATGTGGAATACAGCAGGACAGCATCCAGTGTTTAAGTCAGTAAATAGTAATAATGATGTTTACTACCATTTGTATTGTAGTGTATGTCTTTATTTATATAGCGCCATTAATGTACATAGCGCTTCACAGTAGTAATACATGGGGTAATCAAATAAATAGCAGATAATATAAATAACAGGTCATGGGAATAAGTGCTTCAGACATAAATGTAACATTAAGGAAGAGGAGTCCCTGCTCCGAGGAACTTACAGTCTAATTGGTAGGCAGGATAAACTTCATATATAAATAGTGTTCTGTTTGTTTTGAAAGGAATCAATCACATCATTTGACCCCATTAAATATATCACTATTATTAGTACCATTTGATCCTATATGGGACCTTAATAAAATAGATGCTGCATAATGTATTAATTAGCATCCACGCGCCTTCTGTATTTAGATATGAATAGCTCATCTAACACCAAGCAAAAAAAAAGGTATATATTCCCATGTTTGTAGCATCCATTATTTTGTTTGGAAAGGGTAATGACAATATCTAAAAAATACTTTTCGCTGCCTTTACAGCGATTTGGGGGAGTTTCCACATGGGGGGCTATGAAAACTTACCTAACTCGTTCCATAAGCATTAACATGGGTCACGGTTTGCATCTCTTGCAATCATTTGCCTACCGTCTTGCCGGGTTAGGCTGGGGCCATAGAGGGGTGAGGAGTTCCGAGCCGCGCTGACGCTGAGGCTCGCCTGCTGAAATCTGCGCGATGTCATGCCCATGCAGGCGAGCCAGCGGGCGCGATCGGAGGCGGTGGGAGACTGAGGAAGGCGGGGCAGCGACGTCGCTGGGCCAATCGCCCGCGACGCACCGACGTCACGGCGCCGTGACGTTGACGCAGCTCCGCGCTGATTGGATGTTTTCAGCCGACAGCGCGCTGAAAAGCAGCTTGGCTGGCGGCTGAAAACTCCAGCGCCTCAGCACGCATGGGGACGCTCACGTGAGCCCCTTCTCAAGGCATCCTCACTGAGGATGCAGGGGCTCAGAGCGGAGCATCCGCACGGCTCAGCGCGGCCTGTCCTTCTATGGACTCGGCCTTAGATGGGATAAACCTATATGGCTAACACACTGTTCTACATCAAGTCTAGGACACGGGTTTAGTCGGCTTCTTTCATGCGGTGCAGGTAGAAACACAAGTTGGACAGAGTGCCGTAATAACGTAATAACATAATAACATCTCCCAGCAAGCGAGTGTCAGGACTTTGTTGCAAAGCCGAATGTTCTCTTGTTCTGCAAAACCATATCACAGTTCAGCTGCAGTCCTCGAGACCCCCAACTGGTCAGGTTTTCAGGATATCCCTGCTTCAGCACAGGTGGCTCAATCAGTGGCTCAGTCTTCGACTGAGCCACTGATTGAGCCACTGTGCTGAAGCAGGGATATCCTGAAACCTGACCTGTTGGTGGCCCTGAGGACTGGAGTTGGCCAACTTTGCACTGCAGTTCCCCAAGTCTACGAACTTTTGCTGTCGCGACTGCTCTTTTGGGTGAAAATGTCCCAGTTCATTTCATAGATATGCAAATCTTTTCTGAAATCTGTGCCAAAGCAAAAAGCTCGTACTCCTTTTTTTTAAAAAAAAGTTTGCACAGTACGAAAAAAAAGCTTTGTTTTCTTTTTTTCCTTTAGTTTTTCTGCCTTAACAAACTTCACAGGCGGTTAGCACACGTTTAGTCGAAAAATGAGCAAAATCCGCTGAAAGGTTTTACCCACATCTGGTTAATAAAAACAACAGCGTCGTAATGAAACGTTGAAATGTTTTCTTGTGCTGAGAGGGGCCCGTGTCAAAATGGATTTAAAGCAAAAGGTGACACTGTGTGTGTCCATTTGTACCTTATTACCCAGAATCCCTTGCTGCAGTGGAAGCACTATTTGCTAAGCGGTAATGGGGAAAGGCAGTGTTGCAGACCAGTCTAAGGGCTTGACCCCGCTGCCAGCTACAGCGTCCGCTGTGGCGGACGCTGCACGCACGAGAGCCCTCCCCTCAATGGCGCCGGGCCCGCTGCGAGGGGGGGCCGCAGCGCTGAGGCGCGAGCTGCTCCTGCGCTCAATAGAATTGAGAGCAGGACTCGCGTAGAGCGATACGGCACGCCCCCCGGCGGTTCAGCCAATGAGGGCGAACCTGCCGGGTGACGTCATGGCCGCGCCCCCGTCACTCCCCCACCACGCCCCCCTCCCCCCCCGGTCTCTCTTCCTGCAGCTCCCTGCAGACCAGGTAATCGGCTGCACGCGCCGCCAATCTCGCGGGCGCGCGTTGCAGCTGAGTTACCGGGGCCTTAGCCTAAGACATGGGAATGTGCTCGCTAGTGACACACACACACACACACACACACAGACACACACACACACAGACACACACACACACACACACACACACACACACACACACACACACACACACACACACACACACACACACACACACACACACTTATGCTGCGTCCTGTTTTCCCAGGCGCTGCGTTCCCGCACTGGCCTTATTTAAGGAAGCTGGACGTCTCCTGCAATAACGGCGCTGGAGGAGGGTTTCACAAAGCTGCCGTTTGCTTGACTGCTTTAAAACACCTTGAAGTGCTGGATGTCCACCAGTGCCGCCTCACGGGGGAGGATATCACCGCTCTGAGTAATACCATTGGTTTATTTTTAATGATGACAAAGAGTCGGGTATTATGTGCAGATATAAACGGGTGTCGCCGCGGTGCGCACCGTCCCGCGCTATTTATACACACTTATTTCAGACACATTAAAGGAGCAATCCAAGACAGCAATTAAAAAAAAAAAAACTTTTTATTATTATTAAACCAGAATTGAAGTAGGGGGTCTCCGGAACTGAACCCCTTTAATTTCAGCTCCGTGGACACCCCTACTTCCGGAGATGCTTACCTCTGAAGTAGGTGCCGGTAGCTGCTCCGGCTCAGCACACAAGGCTTTCAGGTTTAAGGCGCCCGCGTCACATGGGCCAATAGGAAACCGCGCCGATGACATCACAGCTTCCTATTGGCCGGCAGGCCAGGAAATATCTGAAGAGCGGACATATTGTGAACCCTGGCAGCCGAAGAGAGCGGTTACCGGCACCTAATTCGCAGGTCTTTATCTCCGGAAGCAGGGGGTCCCCAGAGCTGAAATTAACGGGGTTCTCCTCCTGAGACCCCCTGCTTCAATCCTATGAATATATTTTTTAATTGGATTGCCTCTTTAATTATGATATAGTACATATGCAGCATGCCTGTCCTCTATTTTCTACAGTAGGATTAATATCTCCCAAATATGAGCACTTTTGTTAAATCAGCTGGTCAGCGAGCGATCTCCTGACCTCTGCACTGGACAGAGAAAAAGAAACCCCAGTTGTGGGCCCTCGAACCTAACGTGAGATAAATAATTGTATGAGATTTACACCTTAATGTTCGATACATCGCAATAAAAGGATGATCGACAATAACGACCCTAAAATAAAAGAAGCACCCGCACAAAAATAGGGACCAAGTGATCAAGGTGCTATGAAAACCCTTCAGCTAAAAGCAGGGGCGGGCAACTCCAGTCCTCAAGGGCCACCAACAGGTCAGGTTTTTAGGATGTCCCTGCTTCAGCACACGTGGCTCAATCAGTGGCTCACTCAATGACTGCACCACCTGTGCTGAAGCAGGGATATCCTGAAAACCTGACCTGTTGGTGGCCCTTGAGGACTGGAGTTGGCTTCACACACAGTCCACCTTTTGACCGATTTGCGGCCAGAGAGGTCGGGAACACATTATAATCTTTCACAAATGGAAGTCCAGTGATGTATGTATGTACGTCTTTATTTATATAGCGCCATTAGTGTACACAGCGCGTCACAGCAGTAATACACGTGACAATCTTATAAATAACAAATAATACAAATAATAGATCATGGGAATAAGTGCTTCAGACATAAAAGTAACATTTCGGAAGAGGAACCCCTGCCCCGGGGAGCTTACAATCTAATTGGTGATGGCCTGTTATGTCTGATGAACACCTGCACAGTGAATGTTATCTTTGGGGGGTTTTTTTTAAGCCCAGGTAGTACCTCTGCTGTCAAATCTTCAAGTGTTGGATGTATCGGCAAATAAGACGGTCGGACTGTCCATTGAGCATCTTTTCAGCAGACTCCGATTTTTGCCGAAGCTGAAATCTGTGATGGTCGGCAACTGCGCCTTAAACAAAGAGTCCTTTGCGGCACTAGGTATGGCTTTTTGGGGTTTTCCAACAATACTGTCGTTAATAGTTGTACATGTGAGGTTCTACTAGTTGAAGTACCTTTAATGTATGCATGTATATCTTTATATAGGGCCCACAGTGTACTCAGCGCTTTTCAAGAGAGACAACACAGTACAGGGAATAATAATACAATAAGTGCAACAAATCAGATCAGACAATAGGAGAGGAAATCGCTGCCCCGGAGAGCTTACAATCGAAGTCAGGGGTGGGCAAAGCCAGTCCTTAAGGGCCACCAAGAGGTCAGGTTTTCAGGATATCCCTGCTTCAGCACAGGTGGCTCAATCGATGGCTCAGTCTTGACCTGTGCTGAAGCAGGGATATCCTGAATACATGTTGGTGGTCCTTGGGGACTGGAGTTGCCCACCTGTGGTCCAAGTGGTATGATGATAAATTTACAGGGGCAGCAGGTGAGGGATAAAGTGCAGTAAGTGGCAGTCATTGGTGTGAGTGACTGTGGCAGTGGGGCAGTGTCAGTATACATCACTGAGACACTTTCACAGACACAGCGGTCAGCAGAAGTACTGAGGGGATTACTCTATGCAGGACCCAGGGATATATGTAATATAAGAGCACTGTTGTGTGATATTACGCGCGCCTTTATTTCCATTATCCATTGTAACTGTTATTGCAAATGTTGAAATATGAATATACATGTAATTACACATGTAGGAACACAGTGACTGGAAGCGCTCGGAAAGGGGGTCCTTTTTGGCACATTGTAGGAGAGAAAAACAAACGATATCAGAGAGAGAGAGGAGAGAGAGGCGGGAGGAGAGGAGAAAGAGAGAGGAGAGAGAGAGGGGAGAGAGAGAGGGGAGAGAGGGGAAGACGAGAGACGAGAGAGAGGGGAGAGACGAGAGAAGTTAGAAGAGAGACGAGAGAGGGGGAGACGAGAGACGAGAGAGGGGGAGACAAGGGACGAGAGAGGGGGAGACAAGGGACGAGAGAGGGGGAGACGAGAGAGGAGAGAGGGGGAGACAAGGGACGAGAGAGGGGGAGACAAGAGAGGGGGAGACGAGAGACGAGAGACGAGAGAGGGGGAGACAAGGGACGAGAGAGGGGGAGACAAGAGAACTAGAGATGGAGACGAGAGACGAAGAGTTGGAAAACGAGAGCAACTATAGTATGGGAGAGAACAGTAGAATTGAGATAGTTGGGACGAGATACTATAGAGTGGGGAACGATTATACGAAGTA
>WSYH01001018.1:2194-35314 GCA_036426205.1 Ascaphus truei | reverse complement strand
ACACACACACACACACACACACACACACACACACACACAGTAAATATTGATTCTATCCTTAGCTGAAGCCTCTGTTTATCTCGTGGACCTGGAAACCCTGGACCTGTCTTGGAATAAATGTGTAGGAGGGAATCTGAATCTACTTTCGGACACTCTGAAAAATGCAACGACGCTCCAAAGTCTGGCGCTGAGCAGCTGCAACCTGCTGACCCGGGACCTGGCGGTGTTAGGTGCGTACAGCGGGCAGCGTCCAGTCTGGTAACTGCTAATTGGCTTCCATATTGTCCGGCATGGTTCCTAGCCCTGACGGGACATTCGGGGACATGCTGGGATGTTAATCTCTCCACAACTCAAGGGTTAAAATGCTGAGTGTGTGTGTGTGTGTGTGTGTGTGTGTGTNGTGTGTGTGTGTGTGTGTGTGTGTGTGTGTGTGTGTGTGTGTGTGTGTGTGTGTGTGTGTGTGTGTGTGTGTGTGTGTGTGTGTGTGTGTGTGTGTGTGTGTGTGTGTGTGTGTGTGTGTGTGTGAGTGTGTGTGAGTGTGTGTGAGTGTGTGTGAGTGTGAGTGTGTGTGAGTGTGTGTGTGTGTGTGGACAAGGGAAGAATCTGTTTTAAAGCGATGTAATTGGGTGAATTTAGCTGAGGAATGTTGGGTCTCGGTGGTTTAACCGGTAATTGGGCTCACCTTTAGAGAGGTTAATTGGATGGAGGATGGTGGGGCGGGGCGGCTAACAGTCACATTGGCTAATAGCCCCAACAATGCAGGGCTTTGGTCCTGTAACTACCGAGAGTGCAACGTAACCACATCTCAATGACACAGCATAACTATATTAGAATAACAGGGTCCCCCCTGCGCCCCTCACCTGCGCGGCGTAGCGAGTACCCCTGCACTGTGCGCTGCTTATCAAAGTGTAACAGGGTCCCCCCTGCGCCCCTCACCTGCGCGGCGTTTAGCGAATAGTACCCATGCCACTGTGCTCTGCTTATCAAAGTGAACAGGGTCCCCCTGCGCCCTCACCTGCGGCGGCGTAGCGAGGACCCCTGCACTGTGCGCTCGCTTATCAAAGTGTAACAGGGGCCCCCCCTGCGCCCCTCACCTGCGCGCGTAGCGAGTACCCCTGCACTGTGCGCTTGCTTATCAAAGTGTAACAGGGTCCCCCCCTGGCCCCTCACCTGCGCGGCGTCGCGGAGTACCCGCACGCTGTGTCTGTTATCAAAGTGAACAGGGTCCCCCTGCGCCCCTCACCTGCGCGGCGAGCGAGTACCCCTGCACTGTGCTCTGCTATCAAAGTGTAACAGGGCCCCCCCTGCGCCCCTCACCTGCGCGGCGTAGCGAGTACCCCTGCACTGTGCGTGCTTATCAAAGGTAACAGGGTCCCCCCTGCGCCCCTCACCTGCGCGGCGCAGCGAGTACCCCTGCACTGTGCTCTGCTTATCAAAGTGTAACAGGGTCCCCCCTGCGCCCCTACACCTGCGCGGCGAGCGAGTACCCCTGCACTGTGCGCTGCTTATCAAAGTGTAACAGGGGGCCCCCCTGGGCCCCCCTCACTGCGGCGTAAGCAGAGTACCCTGCACTGTGCGCTGCTATCAAAGTGTAACAGGGTCCCCCCTGCGCCCCTCACTGCGCGCGTAGCGAGTACCCCTCATGTGCTGCTTATCAAAGTGGTAACACGGGTCCCCCTGCGCCCCTCACCTGCGCGGCGTAGCGAGTACCCCTGCAATGTGCGCTGCTTATCAAAGTGTAACAGGTCCCCCCTGCGCCCCTCACCTGCGCCGGTCGTCGTCGTAGCGAGTACTACCCCTGCATGTGCGATGCTTATCAAAGTGGTAAAAAGGTCCCCCTGGCCCCTCACCTGCGCGGCTGCAGCGAGTACCCCTGCACTGTGCTGCTTATCAAAGTGTAACAGGGCCCCCTGCGCCCCTCACCATGGCGGCGTACGATACACCCTGCACTGTGCTCTAGTTAATCAAAGTGTAACAGGGCCCCCCCTGCGCCCCTCACCTGCGCGGCGTAGCGAGTACCCCTGCACTGTGCGCTGCTTATCAAAGTGTAACAGGGCCCCCCCTGCGCCCCTCACCTGCGCGGCGTAGCGAGTACCCCTGCACTGTGCGCTGCTTATCAAAGTGTAACAGGGTCCCCCCTGCGCCCCTCACCTGCGCGGCGTAGCGAGTACCCCTGCACTGTGCGCTGCTTATCAAAGTATACTTTAAAGAGGCAACAAAGGAGGCGACGTTATTAGTGGGTTTTTTTAAACATAGGTTTGAAACAGGGGGTCTCCCGAGCTGCACCCCATTCATTTCAGCTCCGGGGACTCCCTACTTCCAAAGGAGGTGCTCGGCTAGCAGGGTTCATGTAATGGCCGCTTTTCAAAACTCCCGCACCCTGCAGGCCAATAGGAAGCTGTACCTTAGTAACTATATATGTAACTATGTACCTTGGTAATGATGTATGTAACTATGTACCTTAGTAACGATGTATGTAACTATGTAACTATGTACCTTAGTAACTATGTAACTAGTCCTTTGTTAACAACTGTCACAAACACATGTGTTTCCCTTTTGTCCCCTTAGCGTCCGCCGCCCAGGCCGGTCACTTGGGACATTTGCAGCAGCTGGACCTGGCTTACAATGACACGATTCCCGATGAAGGATGGGCCCTTTTCTTTGAAGGGCTATACGCCCTGAGGAACATTTCCGAGCTGGATGTCAGCCTCCGGCCTTCTTCCAGTCGGGACTGCGGAGCGTGGTTCATTCACCTGTTATCCAGCATGTTAAAACTCCCGAAACTCACAGAGTTAGGAATGCAGCGCTGGGCGCTCTCCGAGGCGGAGACGCAGCGACTGGGTCGTATCAATAAGGAGAGCGCGGTTAATATTCATTTTAACTGACATTTATCTTCACGTTTCTGTATAATTCATTACCCAGCCGCAACGTAACATGCACGGAACAGATAAGAAATAACGCACAAATAGATAACATTTTCCCAATTCAGTCATCTATTTCAACAAATAAAGAGTGACGACAAAAAAGGTTAACACACAGTATCCTCTATTTGTGTTTGACAAAAATATATATTTAATTTCAGTAAAGAAAGAAACTTTAACGCAGGAGTAGCAAACACCAGTCCTCAAGGGCCACCAACAGGTCATGTTTTCAGGATATCCCTGCTTCAGCACAGGTGACTAAATCCGTCTCTGCTTCAGCACAGGTGGCTCAATCAGTCTCTGCTTCAGCACAGGTGGCTCAATCAGTGGCTTAGTCTTTGACTGGCCCACTAATTGAGCCACCTGTGCTGAAGTAGGGATATCCTGAAAACCTGACCTGTTGGTGGCCATTGAGGACCGGAGTTGGCCGCCCCTGATTGGTAGTATGCGGAAATGAGAGAATTACTTACGGCTGGATCTGGATCGGGATCTGGTTGCTGCCGGTGTAGATGAGGAGACGCGATGCGCCAGGCATGTTTCTAAACACGGACGTGAGCGCTCTACGTACCAAGTGAGAACATTAGCGCAATAAATACAATGCACGGGAAAATATATGTTGGTGTATAGGCCCGGAGGTGTGATAATGGGGGTTACAAAGCATCGGGGGCTGGCATTAGAGGTTCATTTATTTTGTAGTTCAGCACAGTTCAGTGTTTTTGTTATGTAGCATTTAATCAGGGGGGTCCCCGGAGCTGAACCCCGTTAATTTCAGCTCCGGGGACCCCCTGATTCCAGAGATACTCGCCTCCGAATTCGGTGCCGGTAGCTGCTCCCCCCAGCTTCGAGGGTTCACAATGTGTCAGCTCTTCAAAGATTTCCCGCCCTGTGAGCCAATGGGAAGCGGAGCGGCTTCCTATTGGCCCATGTGACACGAGAGCTTTAAACGTTAAAGCCCAGCTTGCTCAGCCAGAACGGCGACCAGCACCTACCTCTGAGGTAAGTGTCTCCGGGAGCAGGGGGTCCCCGGAGCTGAAATTAATGGGGTTCAACTCTGAACTGCTTCAATTCTATATACAGTACATAAAAATGTTTTACATTAAGTAAGCAGGGTATACATTATATACAAGACATTGCGTGCACAGTTAGAGATAATATATATTATGGGCGAATGAAACAGTTACAGACCAGGTTAAAGTGTGAGACAGCCTTAGATTTGAAAGAACTTAAACTGGTGGCGGCTGTGAGAGTCTCAGGTAGGTTGTTCCAGTTTTGGGGTGCACGGTAAGAGAAGGAGGAGCGGCCGGATACTTTGTTGAACCTTGGGACCATGAACAATCGGTTGGCGTCAGATCATAGGTGATAAGTGCTGCACGTGGCCGTTACCGTGGCACATTGAGACGTGGGTGTTGTTTCCTCACCCCGCTTTAAGACATCATGTTGCCGTTTGAAGACCGGCCCTGATAACAGTCACACTTTCACCATGTTTACATCCCGTCTCTTTGTCTGGCAACATTCCAGGCACCAATCACCCAGATTTAACTAATGCAGCCTGTTACTCACACGATGACATCATTTCCGCTGTGCGTGGGGCGGCGCTGTGAGCAGATCATGGATGTGACCGTTATTAAAGCGGCAATCCAAGGTGGCGCTGTTTCTTCGCGATTTCTTTTTTAAAATTAGGATTGAAGCGGGGGTCCTCTGGGGCTGAACCCCATTAATTTCAGCACTGCAAACCCCCTGCTTCCCGAGTACTACTCCGGCGGGGGGGGGGGGGTGGGGGGAGGAGCGGTAGTAGCCCTATGGGGGCGGGGCCATAGCCTCTGGGGGAGGGGCGTAGCCTCTACGCTGAGCTAGAAGGGATCACGCAATGACCGCTTGTCAATGCTCCCGCATCTTGCCGGCCAATAGGAAGCCGTGACATCATCAGGTCCGGCTTCCTATTGGCCCGCGTGACGCGGGAGCTTTCAACTTTGCTGAGATACAGGAACCCCCGAGGGAGCTCTGTATCTCCGGAAGCAGGGTGTCTCCGGAGCTGAAATTAATGGGGTCCAGCTCCGGGGGTTCGACTGAGCTACTGTGCCACCTGTGCTGAAGCAGGGATATCCATAAAACCTGGCCAGTTGGTGGCCCTTGAGGACCGATAACTACTTTGTGTGATCTTACATCAATGCTGGTGGGAGCAGGACATCACCAAACTGTGCCCATGTGTGAGGTCCCGCACAGCACAAACCATTCAAGTAACTTTCGGAGTTTAAGCATTTCTTTTTTATGCTATTTGAATTATTTATTATATAAATTACATCATATACTGAGGGTTTTGCATATCATTTAAAACCGTTGAAAACAAGTTCCATATATAGGTATAAAGTTTTCTGTACACTTCTGTTAAATGTAGTTTAGAAACAATTATATACATGGTTAAAATGTTCAATATACAGTTATGTACAGTATTTTCCTATGTGTAATCTGTTATCAATAATGCACATTTGTTAGGCGTATTAAAGGAAAGTTATAAGTCTCCATTATTTGGAAATGTAGAAGCCTTATTCTCTGGCCCATTACCCTGCCCTATTTATCAGGAACTACTGTAACCCCTTCAGTAGCACATGGGTTTTTCTGACAGCAGTGTGCTCACAAACTCGAAACCTGTCACAGAAAGACCTGCATGGTTGCATTTAAATGTAATATAATAAATAACCGTGTAAAACATTCAGCTGTAATACAGTTAGTAAATTAACGATAAGCCCAAGGGTAACAAGGTAAAGTCATACCCCCATGAGTCTGCGTTTCCAAACATTTATCAGTACTGATAATTCACACCTCATACATAAAGCTTGGCCCCTTGCAGACGCACATAACAGAACACCCTCCTACTGTCTCTGTACGTTCTTCCTACCAACCAATTAGATTGTAAGCTCTTCGGAGCAGGGACTCCTTTTCCTAAATGTTACTGTTATGTCTGAAGCGCTTCTTCCCATCATGTGTTATTTGTATTATTTGTTGTTTATATGATTATCACGTGTATTACTGCTGTGAAGCGCTATGTACATAAATGGCGCTATATTAATAAAGACATACTATACATACTGAGTTAGAAGAAAATGTATTGTTTATTCTGTGGTACAATACTGCACTCTGTTGGTCAGGTAGATGAACTGCAGTTTCACTGAGCAATATGTTTCTTAAAGAGGCACTGCTCCTTTTTGGGGGGGGTTTAATAGGTTTGAGGCAGGGGGTCTCCTGAGCTGAACCGTGTTAATTTCAGCTCCGATGACCCCCTGTTTCCTGAGATACTTACCTCAGAAGGGGGTGCCCGTAGCAGCCAGGACAGGGCTAGTCGAGGCTACAGAATTGACTGTTTAAATGCCCCGCATCCTGCAGGCCAATAGGAAGCCGTGATGTCATCCCTTGCGGCTTCTTATTGGCCCACGTGATGTGGGAGCTTTAAACTGCAGGGAAATACCAGCACCCCCTACAGAGGTAAGTATCTCCGGAAGCGGGGGTCCCCGGAAGCTGAAATCCACGCATTTGAGCTCCGGAGACCCCCAGCTTCAAACGTATATTAAAAAATAAATAAAAACACAAAGTGTCGCCAGGAGCGCTGCTTTAATTGTGTGCAAATGCAGCAGGCGTCACTTCACCGCTGCCTCGGAGTGCAGTTACTCTGGTCCCTTCTGGACTGCAGTCAGTTCATATAAACGCAGCCTGCACCTTTAACACGAGGCATTTCCCGACACGACGCGGAACCTGTGTATCGAGCATCTTTGCAGACACACCGGGGATATCAATGGAAAGAAAGTAACCAGGGGAGTTTATTGATGCGCTGCTCCTTTTCCTGCCGCCGTTAGCCTTAAATGCGAAAACAGTTTCCTACGTGTGACACAAACTGACCAAGAAGTGTCTGCCGTTCAGACCGGGCAATTTGTGTTGACAGAAAAAAACTATTCAAAAACGTGACGTGGAGACACAAAATTGTAACCTTCTCATTATACGCTGTGCGCCATGTAACGCCTCCCTAACTCATCCGCTACCCAACTCACACGCTGACACGCATGGGGGAAATATGGGGCCTGTGTAAAGACCTTACACCAGTGTTTTTCAACAGGGGTTCCCCGGGCCCCCCTAAAGGGTTCGCTGTAATGTTCAGGTCATTTGAAAATGGTACCAAATACAGAAGAATTTACATTGCATCTGATCTCAGACGCGCTATTAGAGAGGGTTGGGGTTCCTTACAATGCATCTGATCTCAGACGCGCTATTAGAGAGGGTTGGGGTTCCTTACAATGCGTCTGATCTCAGACGCGCTATTAGAGAGGGTTGGGGTTCCTTACAATGCATCTGATCTCAGACGCGCTATTAGAGAGGGTTGGGGTTCCATACAATGCATCTGATCTCAGGTGCGCTATTAGAGAGCGTTGGGGTTCCTTACAATGCATCTGATCTCAGACACGCTATTAGAGAGGGTTAGGGTTCTTATGACATTTAGAAATAACCAGTGGTTTTATGCCTTCTTTTCCATTGATTTTTTTTATTTTGAAAAATGTTTTATGGGGTATAATAAACAATAGGGAACATTGGGTTTTAAACATCACAGAACACATAATATATAGATCCAAATATATACAGTATATACAGTATATATATACATACAAATTACGTGAGAGATGGGGTAGAATAGTGGAGATGGGAGGGGGGATAGGTTCTGCAGACTTGGCTAGATATGGAGATAACCAGCCATGTACATCCATCCATACATTCTATATTGCATGTCTGGAGTTCAACGATCACAAACACCATCAGCTAGGTTGTTACTGTCTATAGCTTCATCACACGTTACAATGTCATGGCGGACCTGTCAGAAGATGAGTGCTCCCATTTCATGTCCCAGGGGTCCCACGTTCTCATAAATTCATCAGCAGAGTCGTTGCTCCAAGCTGTATGTTTCTCAAGGCTCATGATACACGACACATTGCTCCTAACTGCACAGAGACAGGTGGCCGGGCCCTTCCATGCCTTGGCGATGACGCCCCTTGTTGCTGAAAAACATATGGTTTATCCATTTCCCTTCTTGCCATTAGTCCATCTATGGAGAAGTTCCTCCCATGGAGAGGGCATCAGAGATGGACCTGGCGTGTTGTTGGTGAGCGTGAATACCTCAGACCACAGTTCTTTAATTACTGGACATTGCCGCCACATATGGAAAATTGTGTCTTTCTGGCCACCGCCCCATATGGTGTCCCAGGTTTCCACATATTCCTGGTTTTATGCTTTTAATAGTAATGAATTCATGGGAAAAAATTATTTTCAGTAACTGTATCACAACCTTCTATGCCACGGAATAAACCACGGAAGAAGAGAAATATATTTGCCTTTCGTAGAACAGAATGTTTTAATTCTTTTAGAACAGAACATAAGGCCTCGGACACGCTTACCGCTGGCGTGCTGAGGCGCGCTGAGGCTCAGGGAAAGCGGGTGCTTTCCCTGGCCTTGCGGTTGCTTGCCTAGCGCGCCGTCAGGGGGCAGGCCGGGGGTGTGTCGGGGGCGGGCTGGGGGTCGGGCCAGTGGCGTCACAGAGCTGGTTCGCCCTCATTGGGCGAACCGCTCACGTTACCGGCCTGTCGCGCCGGCAAGCGGGGGAATTTTAAAATTCCCTAAGACCTACACTTCCGCGCGCTTGCGGAAGCGTAGGCGAGCCCCTACTAAAGCCGCTCTAATTGCATTTGTAGGGGCTCAGTGCTGAGCGGGAGCGCGCCTCAGCGCGCCTCCGCCAGCAAGCGGTAAACATGGCCGAGGCCTTAGGCACAAGTGCCTCATGTCTCTCTGGGGGATACCCCCAGTCTCCAGGGAGTCATTATCGATGCTGACCGCTCCGGCTCTTCCAATGCGGTGTATCATTGAAACCACTAGAGGCAGTATTGAGATCATAGTACAGGAGACTTTCTTCATCGAATCTCCAGTAGGAAGACACGTTGGGTTTGCCAACACAGTTCCTAAAATCACTTAATAGCTTTACACCAACACCACCAAAAAGACTTGTGGCTCCACGATGAATGCAAAGGAACGAGCCATTATCCTGAGGAAGCATCTCTTATTTATTAGCAAAGATTTTTCAGAGTCTTCTTGAGTTCCACATAACGAGAAGGACAATACAGAAGACATTAAGGTTACCAGCTAAAGTTCAGGATGCCGTCAGGAACCTGTCCTCCTGTCCAACAAAAGAGGTGCAACCGTCTTTAAACTCAGAGTGAGGGTTACATGACAAATAAAGATGTCTCAGGGGTTTTAAGAAGTTCAAGCCATTTAAGAGGGGCGGCTTGGCCTGCTATAAATAAAATAACATCAGTTAATGATGTATTCAGAGGAGTCTGAGGGTCTTCAGGAAAAATCTATGAAAGGCGCTATGCAAAAATGACCCCTATAGATCAGTTAATGACATGGAGTAACCAGGGAAAGAGACCTTTTCATAGAACTATCACAGTATCCCAGAGGATATCTGATGAGTCTACTTTTGTAAGACGTGTAAAATATACCCTGGTGCAAAGCAGATATACCACGCACAATGCTCCAGATATTCACTTGAAACACAAGGAGTATAAGAAGTCTCACTTCCTCAACTGTCACAGTAATGGCCACTCAACTTTACAGAGCCTTTGAAGTCCACAGTGAGGCTCAAGAGAACCAAAGTTTGCCATGGATATCTGAAGCATGTCAGAGCCAGCAGCTCCACTGTACCATCATATAAGGAAGACGTACTGTATATGGAGAGGCGTTACTTCCAACGTCCCCTCTCATGCATCAGGAATCCTAGAAGTGCATTAAACAATCAGCTTCCTCCAAACAAGGGCTCTTGGCTAGAAAGCATTACTCACAGATTCTGAGAAGTAAAAACCACACCATATGGAACTTCAGAGAGAACATGACTTCAAGGAGTTGGGGATGGTTATATAAGTATATAAACTTGCCCAGTGCCACACATTGCTTTCCATTTACCCAAACAGGGCTGCGCTTCAAATTCTCCAGAATACTCCTTTAGTTTAACATCACTGCGCCTTGCGTGATTATCTTTATATGGCAGGAGACCGGCTTAAACCCTTCAGTCTATTTGCTTCCCTGCACCAAGAATACTTAGTGAAAGCTCCATGCACCGGATCAAAAATGGCAAGGTGCGGGTGGCCCCGTGAATCAGCTTTGAGGATATGAGAGAGGTACCTGTATATTAAGACGCTTCCTGTGTTTCGGAGCACGCCTAGATCCAATCATTCCAGCAACTTCTTATCACTAAACCATACGTGGATCCACCACAAAGATAAGCCTTTTTTCATACCAGACAAAAGAATGTATGTATTTAGCATGTCTGAGGAACTGGCTATAATAAACTCGGGAGACACTTTGCCGCAGGGCAGCTCGCAGCGGGACACTTCGCCGCGATGAACAGTCCACCGCGCACCCGATCCAACAAGCAAAGTCGGCTGCTCCGGCAACTGCATGTTTAAAAGTCCCACGTGGGACCGCTACACTGCTTAGACAGGCCGCTCCGACGCGCCATCTTTACATGTCCCGCGGGATATTTGAAGGTGGCACGTCGGCGCGGCCTGTCGGGGCGGTGTGGCGGTCCCGCGTGGGACATTTAAACATGCAGTTATCGGAGCGGGCGGTCGGGTGCCGCAGACCTGGCTTGACGGGTCGGGCGCAGGAGCGGACATCGCAACAAAGTGTCCCTGCGACAAAGCCGGCGGCATTTTGGTCACGGCCAAACGGCCGCCGCGAAACGTCCTACACCGCAAGGAAGTCCTCTGAACTCAGTCACAGGCTGTAGTTGTGAAGGGGAACATTCTCCCAAACACCTAAGAGAGCACAGACTGAGATATGCAGACAGTATAACAAAGAAGTATGTACAGGAAATCAGGGGAGCAGTTGCACCTTAAAATAAAAACAAAATCTACATGGTGTAATATTGTTAACACAGTGAAGTGGTTTCTAAGAAAACTTAGAAAGCTAGATAAGGAGGCTATAGCACGTATAACCAGCCAGACAGAATGGTAAAACCATAGGAGGATCTGAGATCTCAAGTAGAGACAAAAACACAGGGATAAAACAAACACTTTATCCACAAATAAAAGAATTGGAGGCTTACAGGATCCAAAAGGATATACAGCATAGGGAGTATGTAATCTTCAGATCACTTCTCATCGCCTTTCACTGCTGCTGCTGCACGCCACCCAGACTGCGTCTCGAACAGCCGTCACGTCACTTCCGGAATTCCGGCCGGTTGGAGATGACGTCACGGGCTCAACGTTCTCTCTCTCTCAGTCTCAGGGTCACACTCAACGCGTTTCGACGCTCTAAAGTGACGTCTTCATCAGGAGTGCTTGTGACCTGCTCTAGGGGTCTTTATATACCCACTGGAACTAACTGTTAACCCCTCCTCCAAAAGGTTAACTATTTAAAACACCATAGCTTTTGGGCAGCTCTCATTTCTATCCCATATGTCTAGGTGAGGTTTTAAGTTGTATTTTAACCATTTCTGTGCTTTGTTTTAACCATTTTTGTTCTGTAACAATACATTAATAAACGTTATGTGATTTGTACTTATACACATACTAGAGTGCTTTATTTAGGGCCTTCTTTTCTCTCTCATCCTATTTTACTGCCCTTATAACACCACCGACACATCACTGTAGTTTGGATTTTTCCAGTGTCGGTACTTAGCTGTGTTTATATGTCTTGTGGATGCGGGGTCCTCTCTTTTTCTCTTGCATATATATATATATATATATATATATATATATATAACATACACAAAAATGAATACCGCATCTACAACCAAAGAATAAATGCAACGTCTAAACCTTATAATTAACAGTAAAATAACTGAAAAATAAATAGAAAAAATATCTGCTAGGCGGTGCTAGAGGAATAAATTAGATATAGAAACACAGAAAAAGAAACCTCTAAAAAGCACTCAGACAAATTATGCAAAATAAGAATAGTAATTTATTAAATCAAAATAAGATGAAAAACAAAAAAAACTGCTGGTTGAAACCCTGCTTGACTGAACAAAATAAATGTAAATAGGACAAAAGAAAAAAAAACCTTAAACTTCCATAAAAAACCCATAAAATGATCAAAACCTCAGAACATGTAACCACTATGGGGACAAAGTACCCATAGTGATCCACAACTGGCCGGTCGTATAAAGGAGATAATGAACAAAAAAAGAAACCAATAAAGGAAAATAAATTATAAACCTCTAAAGAAAATAAATAAACAAAAATGGTAGAAGGTAATAGGCATACTATGCTAGTGTACAGGGCACTATAGTCGGAAGACCTATAAACATGAAACTATAAATATAGTACATGGCAGCAACAAATATTAATAGAAAGGTACTTCAGTTACCCACAACATAAGTATCACTGATGACATATAGAGGAGTGAGACCCATATAGATGAAAGCAGTATAATGACTGCAAATGGTAATAGTATATGAAGATACTCAGCTCCTGTATGACTGTGGTAACTGAAAAGTCCTGGATACACGTAGCCACAATCACAAAAAGTTACATCAAGGGATATTCACAGCAAATAAAATGTCCAGATAGAGTACCAGCAGGCAGGGCCAGCAGCATGAAAGTCCCACCAACACGTTTTGCCCGCTAAGGCTTCTCTAGGGTGGTACTAGGGCCATGGAGCATGTCCAGCTAAATAGGGCACTGCTTAATGACGTATTTCGCGCCAAAATTGTCCCACACACATGCGTAGTAGAAGGATTATGGCTGCCGTGCCTGAATTTAACAAATACATTTATCAGGTTCCAGTAGGTGGCGCTGTGAGGTTTTAGATACTGCTTCCATAGCAGAGAGTAATCTCCATACTAATGTTGACGAAGTGACGTCATAATCACGTGATAGCGGGGAGTCCAATTCCCGCGCATGCGCATGGCAGATCTGCAATTCCTCCAGCCGATTCACAGCAATACAGCCGTGGATACAATAAACTAATCACTGAAAAACACTGCGCAACGAAATGATGTCATCGTATCATATAGGTAGATAGTAATCCCAGTAGTGACAGTAATAATCACAGTGATAGTAAACCTGGTAGCTCAATTTTAAAGATACAGCAGCACACGTCACATCTTTACTGTAGGGACTATTAAGGGTTTGGATATCCGTAATTAAAATTGTAGCATCAGTGCACACTTAGAGATGTCAGCTTTGATCCAATTGGGGAATAAAACACATATTCCAGGGGTAATGTATCTCCACTGTGAGGAGACCCTCAAATTACATTGAATATTTATAATGATCTAAAATAGTGGAAAGAAAGAAAGAGTTAATGTACAAAATAAAAACAAACCATTTTTAGTTCAAATAAAGAATATTAAAACAAAAGGGGAAAATAAATTTTGGTATAATCCTTATTGATAAAATAAATGGAGAGAAAGGTAAGGGTCACTGTGAACAACTGTAAATAAATAAACCATAAAAGACAGTTATAGACCTAAACGCCCACCTTTAAATCCCCTAAAAATAAGAACCAAAAATTTATTAAAGAGTGCGGGAGGAGGGAGCCAAAAAATATAGAGAAGACAGATAACAACTAACATTACAAAAACATAGAAACCCCTAGGTAATCATTTAAACCATTAGGTAGCATTGAGCATTGCTATAGAACGTGTCTCTTTGGGGATACGTGGGGGAGACATGGAAAGAGCACTCCTGCAAAGAGAATGCAGGTGGATTGTCACTTTGGCTCAATGCAGGTCGTAACACTACCTGATACTAAATCAGGAAGTGTTAGGACCCGGTAATGGTCATGACTTGATGTGGCTTGCAGTCTTATAATCCTTTGACCAAAGGGTTTAACTAAATTACTTTTTTAAAGAGAATATATAGGTATTTTTGTCATATTGGATGTAGCGTTGGGCTTTTCTGTCTTTGTTGTATGTCTTTTCTTTACAGCACAGATAAAATCAATGGAATTTTTTCAGTTATTTTACTGTTAATTATAAGGTTTAGACATTGCATTTATTCTTTGGTTATAGATGCGGTATTCATTTTTGTGTATGTCATATATTGTTTCTGTCTAACAGTTTTCCTAGAATACCAGCTCCACCAATACAATATTATTTATTAGTTTAATTTTTTGGTCTAATTAATGATGGATTTTAATGCCAAAGAGCAAGAACGATTAAAAAATGCTGATGAGAGCTTTTTTATGGCTGATGTCAGCCATATCCAGGCACCCCAACCGGTGTCAGCCATGGGTAAAGATAACATCAAACTTATAAATACATTGATGCGTAAGCGTGCTAGAACATGGTGGAACAAGACTGACCTTGAGAGATATCTTGATCATAAATTAATACCAAGGGGCCTTAGAATTAAGAATTTTCCTGCCTTTCAATTCAGTGACCCAAATCACAAAGTCAGATGGGAGGGTGTATTAAATAACTGTTCGTTTGAACTAATGACCATCCTTATCGAACATGATATTAACACTTTCAATGAAGTTTCTCTTGAAATAGAGACATTATATAAGAACCTTGATCCAAGTGATTTGCAGCATGTAACACCAATAGAGGAAGACATCGTTAAATATGAGAATGAAATTATTAAAATTAAGAAACTTAAATTTAATCGTGATTCTACTGACTACCAAACAGACAAAGTTTATAATTGGCAACGTGGAAAAAGATCTACGAAAAAATCAAGATCCCAACAATCAACCAATACAGCTACTGTATCCGGTGCTACATCTACCGACATGGACTCCTCAGATTACGACTCCCGGCACTCAACTGAAGGAGATGTGGGTCCATCTTTTTTAGGACAGATTATTGGACAAAATCAGCCGCCAGGAGGAAAAGGCGCGGGAAGTCGTCAACTAAGAGACAGAGTGCGGTAAGGTTACAGAGGGAGGAAGGGCAAGCATGCCAAGTGGTAAGTGATGAATTAACAATAATTAATCTTTCAGATGTGGACCTGTCCGAAGAGCAGATTTCTGTTCTTCGGAAGGGCCTTTAATTTTCACCAACACTCTATGTTAACAAATTTGATTAGATCAAGGATTTGAACTTATTTTGTCGTAAGCTGCTCCTCACCAAACATTTTAATAAAATATCTAGTAGTGAGGAGATTGGAAGTGAGGGTGATACGGTCTGGAATACGCAGGAGTTAGATTTAATTCTTCATTGGTCTCCACGGGGGTGGTTAATGAGTTGAGTTTGGTATCAAATTTTAAACCCAAATCAATATTCTGTCCTCCAATACAAACTAATTCATTTATTGATTTTTTTGCGAATTTAGTAACTGAGGATATACTCAATTTACCCAAGAAAACAGGTTATAACAATTTATCTGGTTCGCAGTGGAGGGCAATTACAGATTTAAGCAAAATATCTACAGTAGAAATTAAACCAGCAGATAAAGGTGGGAACGTGGTGATTTGGCCCAAAATACAATATGAGAAAGAAGTATTTAGACAGCTGAGAGATACCAAGTGTTACTCTGAACTTGGCTCAGATCCAACAGCCAAGTTCAAGTTAGAATTAGATTGTATCCTGGAAAACACGTGTTCACAGGGTACAATAACATCTAATATCAGCAAGGGTCTAATGTCTAAATATCCGATTGTACCCACATTTTATATTTTACCGAAGGTACACAAAAAACCCTTGAACCCTCCTGGTAGGCCAATTGTGGCAGGGATAGGGGGTTTGAGAGAGCCAATCTGCCGCTTTACTGATGCTTTTCTGTATCCCATAGTTGAGACTTTACCAACCTTCCTTCGTGATACCATGGATGCCCTGTCAAGACTGAATGAAATCACGGTTGATGGCAATGTAATTTTAGCTACATGCGATGTGGAGGCACTTTATACCTCGATCCATCACCAGGATGGTCTCAGAGCGTCACACATGTTTCTATCAATGACAAACTTATCACGCTCTATAGTGGATTTTTTGATGGAGTTGATGTCCTTTATTCTTACACACAACTATTTTTTGTTTAAGAATAAATGTTATCTTCAGCTTAGGGGAACCGCTATGGGGGCAGCGTGTGCGCCCTCATACGCTAACCTTTTTTTAGGTTGGTGGGAGCGGGAGGTGGTTTTTACTGAGGCCAATAGTGCAATGACGGATCAGGTTATGTTGTGGATGAGGTACATTGATGACATCCTGATCCTCTGGCAAGGCAGTGCGGAGGATTTTGGTTTGTTTGTCGATGTGCTCAACCACAACAGCCTGAATATTAAGTTTACTTCTAGACATAGTTCTAGTTCAATTGATTTCTTGGATTTATGTATCAAGATTGATGTTGATGGACAACTGAGCACTGACATTTTTAGGAAGGAGACTGCAACTAATGCAATCCTACATGCTTCAAGCACCCATCCTAGACACCAAATTTCGGGAGTACCGATTGGCGAATTCATTCGCCTTAAACGCAACTGTTCGAATCCTGCAACATATGAAATTAGAGCAAACACACTAGACGGCGCTCAATACCTGATCAACTAAACATGGTGCAAGTGTATACTAAAAATTTGTAAACAGAAGACCAATGTGAAAGATAAATATAAATGCAAATAAAATCACATGCAAAAAAAGGAACAAATAAACACTCAAACCCTTAGAAGGACTGTTTCAAGGTCCACACAAACAAGAACAAGGAAGAACCAGGGGAGCGTTGATACCTTAAAAAGAAATAAAATACATAGTGCAACACTGTAGCAATACGCAACAAATGGAGCTCCCAAAAGAGCACCTCTACTGCTAAGATCTAACAGACCAGAGGGCCACAGATGGAGGCTATAAGGAGGAGGTGTAATCTCAAAAGAGAGAGACAGACACGGAGCCCGGGTAAAAAATTTCACAATTTATCCAAACACAATAAAAAATGGAGGCTTACAAGATCCCAATGGGATAACAGCATAGAACGTTGGTGATCACAACATCACATCACACCGTCTCTGCTGCTTCAAACTGCCATAGTGCATCACTGCCTGGAGCCGACTCTTTCTTTCTTTCCACTATTTTAGATCATTATAAATATTCAATGTAATTTGAGGGTCTCCTCACAGTGGAGATACATTATTCCTGGAATATGTGTTTTATTCCCCAATTGGATCAAAGCTGACATCTCTAAGTGTGCACTGATGCTACAATTTTAATTACGGATATCCAAACCCTTAATAGTCCCTACATTAAAGATGTGACGTGTGCTGCTGTATCTTTAAAAATGAGCTACCGGGATTACTATCACTGTGACTATTACTGTCACTACTGGGATTACTATCTACCTAGATGATACGATGACATCATTTCATTGCGCAGTGTTTTTCAGTGATTAGTTTATTGTATCCACGGCTGTATTGCTGTGAATCGGCTGGAGGAATTGCAGATCTGCCATGCGCATGCGAGGGAATTGGACTCCCCGCTATCACGTGATTATGACGTCACTTTGTCAACATTAGTATGGAGATTACTCTCTGCTATGGAATATAGCAAACAAACAGTAGATGGCGCTCTAATACTAGAATTAATCAAGGTGAAATAGTATAATATACAAAAGTGCAATGTGATAATAAATAAAAATCAACAAGTGCAAGTAAGGGTACAAATAAAACACTCAAACCCTTAGATGGACTGTTTCAAGGTCCAGAAACAGTATGTACAGGAAATCAGGGGAGCAGTTGCACCTTAAAATAAAAACAAAATCTACATGGTGTAATATTGTTAACACAGTGAAGTGGTTTCTAAGAAAACTTAGAAAGCTAGATAAGGAGGCTATAGCACGTATAACCAGCCAGACAGAATGGTAAAACCATAGGAGGATCTGAGATCTCAAGTAGAGACAAAAACACAGGGATAAAACAAACACTTTATCCACAAATAAAAGAATTGGAGGCTTACAGGATCCAAAAGGATATACAGCATAGGGAGTATGTAATCTTCAGATCACTTCTCATCGCCTTTCACTGCTGCTGCTGCACGCCACCCAGACTGCGTCTCGAACAGCCGTCACGTCACTTCCGGAATTCTGGCCGGTTGGAGATGACGTCACGGGCTCAACGTTCTCTCTCTCTCAGTCTCAGGGTCACACTCAACGCGTTTCGACGCTCTAAAGTGACGTCTTCATCAGGAGTGCTTGTGACCTGCTCTAGGGGTCTTTATATACCCACTGGAACTAACTGTTAACCCCTCCTCCAAAAGGTTAACTATTTAAAACACCATAGCTTTTGGGCAGCTCTCATTTCTATCCCATATGTCTAGGTGAGGTTTTAAGTGCATGAATATTTATATAATTCCTAAAATATTCTAATAAAAAGATTCTCTCTTTAAATACATAAGAGAGAAATCATAGTAAGATTAAACATACAATTTTTATTATTATACACAAACTCAAAAAATCAATAAAATATTATATTATTAAAATTAATTATGACTAATTTCTATCTTTAAGGAACGACGATTGATGTATCTTGAAAGATATGAAGCAAAGAGTATTTAGGTGAAGAAACTTAAGGAAACAGGAATCACATAACTCATATATCGAAATACTCAAAAGACTGTATACATATACAGAGCAGATAATAGCAAAATCATTATAAAAATATAAAAATCATTAATAAAAATATATAGTCATTAACATATTTAAAATACTTTTATAATTTTATAAGAAAAACTTTAATTAAAACATTAAAATTTTTATAAAAAGGCACCCAATTCGAAATCAACATTTAAGCCCTGAGGAATTAAAGTTTTCAATGAAAAAATCCAAAAGCTTTCTCTTTTCTTTAGCGCTGTGTTCCTATCCCCACCTCTCCAATGGGGCAGTACATGCTCAAGGACAGTAAACCTCAGGCCAGATGGGTCGCCATTATGTTTTAAAATAAAATGATGAGATAAAAAGTGGGTCGTTACCCCCCTTCTAATATTACCCACATGTTCTAAAACACGTGTCCTTATGGGCCGTGTGGTTTGACCCACATATTGTAGCCCACAAGGACATTGTATCAGATAAATAACATGATCAGATTTACAAGTGGTATGTTGTTTAATTTGAAACTGTTGTTTTGTAATATTAGACATAAAACCAAATTTATCATCTGCTCTGTATTTACATGCTGTGCATGATGTGCATCCAAAAAATCCCTTAATTTGTGGCATCCACCTGTTAGTATTGTTTTTAATCTTAGGTAATGCACTTGGTGCTAGTCTATTTTTTAAGGTATTGGCTTTTTTAAAAATTACCATCGGTTGGTCTGGGACTATGTCACCCAATATTGAGTCATTTTTAATGATATGCCAATATTTCCGAACTATTTTTGTTATCCTCTCTGACTGTCTATTATAGTTCGTTATAAACGTAAAATCAAAGTTCTTTTTAGGCTTCTTTTTCACATTTTCAAGCAGTAGATTCTTTCTTTCCAGAACCTCAACCTTTTCTACTGCATCTTTGATGATCCCATTTTCATACTTTTTTTCTTTAAATCTGTCCTGCAGGAAAAGAGACTGTTCATGGAAAGTTTTGTCATCCGAACAGTTTCTTCTAATGCGCCTTAGTTGTCCATATGGCACATTTTTTAACCAGTTTGGATGGTGACAACTATGGGGGGATATATAATTATTGATGTCCACCTCCTTAAAGAAGGTCTGAGTACTGATTAATCCACCATCAATGATGACAGTTATATCAAGAAAATTGACCCTTTCCCGACTATATTCGCAGGTGAATTTTAAATTAAGGGTATTATCATTTAGATAGTGGATAAACCTAATCAGACTCTCTTCATCTCCTCTCCATATAAAGAAAATGTCATCAATGTGTTTTTATTTTAAGGTGCAACTGCTCCCCTGATTTCCTGTACATACTGTTTCTGGACCTTGAAACAGTCCATCTAAGGGTTTGAGTGTTTTATTTGTACCCCTACTTGCACTTGTTGATTTTTATTTATTATCACATTGCACTTTTGTATATTATACTATTTCACCTTGATTAATTCTAGTATTAGAGCGCCATCTACTGTTTGTTTGCTATAAGTATAACAAAGAAGCCCAACATGCATCCTTCGGGAAGCCTCAAAATGAGTGAACTCCAACAAATGAGCATGTTCCCCAGCGAGATGAGAAGGAACAAGGATTGCAGCCGGGATACACCATCACTTTCATTGGTGTCCTGCATAGAGAAGGCGGCTGAGTCTGCCAGCAGGACAGCATCATTCTGCAGGGCCAGCCGGGAAACACAGAGGTGAGCGGGACCTCCACAGCCAGCGTCAGTTCCACAGTAACAGGGGGGGTCTCGCGAGGGTGCCCCTAAAAGCATTGACTTGGATGGTAGATATCAGGTGCAGAAGATATCCATAGAACAGAGCACAGATCAAGGATTAGGAGAGAGAAGAAGCCGGAATTCTCTACAGGTAAAATACAGAAAGGTTCTACTGGGAGCTTAGACCAGGAGCGCTCAACTCCCTGTCTTCAAGCCCCCCTCCCCCCGCCAACAGGTCAGGTTTTCAGGACATCCCAGCTTCAGCACATGTGCCTCAATCAGTCCCTGCTTCAGCACAGGTGGCTCAATCAGTCTTCAGCTGAGCCTCTGATTCAGCTACCTGTGCTGAAGATGGGATATCCTGAAAACCTGACCTGTTGGGGGTGGGGGTCTTGAGGTGGGGAGTTGAGCCCCCCTGGCTTAGACCAGCAAAGGATGCAAAACCTCAAAGAGCAACTGTAACAAGTCCCGGTCCAGTCACAAACCATCAGACAGAGAGTTAATACCGGTATACACATACACACCCAGAGAGGTAATACCGGTATACACATACACACCCAGAGAGGTAATACCGGTATACACATACACGCCCAGAGAGGTAATACCGGTATACACATACACGGTAATACTGGTATACACATACACGCCCAGAGAGGTAATACTGGTATACACATACATGCCCAGAGAGGTAATACCGGTATACACATACATGCCCAGCATAACCTCTCATTTTTTTACTGGACAGCGCATCCAAATACAGGACAGTCCAGTTCAATACTGGACACCTGGCAACTCTACCCATGGAGTCTGTCCTTTCTACTGCTGTGTCATCCTGTGAACGGCAGACAGACTTAACGGCCCCTTCTGTCTGTGTCACCATGTCAGATTCCCTCTACCGAACACTTCTTAGGTCTAATATACTATTAATATACTTAATATATTGAAAATATTGAATATATTGTATGTACTATATCTAATGTAATATAGTGCATGTACTTTATCTAATGTAATATATTGTATAAACTATATCTAATGTCATATATTGAATATATTTAATTGAATACATTTAATAAAAATATATTTAATTGGATATATGTGATATAATGTATTTAATGCACTACATGCCCCCCCTTATCGCTGTAATTCCCTTCTCTGTCCGCACGGTGGCGCCCAAGCACAGAGCTTTTGCATTCCTTCCTGATTGACAGTTCCCTGCAGACCACGCCCACTTTCATTCATATTTTAGTAAGCCCCGCCCAGCTCCCCCCTCCCGCTCCTTCCAAGGTACGTAGAGGTGGGCGGGGTTTCCAGCGATAGCCAATCAACAATCAGAGCGGTGAGGGACTGAGATTGCATGTAGGCGTGTCCATGGGCGTGATTGACACCTTGGCTCCGCCCCGCCAGCCTGAGGAGCGGATCCGGATACACCCGGGCGCACAGCAGGGGGTCACCGTGACCCGGATACACCCGGATACACCCGGGCGCACAGCAGGGGGTCACCGTGACCCGGATACACCCGGGCGCACAGCAGGGGGTCAGCTTGACCCGGATACAACTGGGCGAACAACAGGGGGTCATCGTAATTCGGATACACCCGGGCGCAGAGCAGGGGGTCACCGTGACCCGGATATACAGCAAAGGGTCACCGTGTGACCCGAATACCCCCCCGGAGAGCGGGATGTGCGCCCGCTGCGGGTAACCCGGGCTCCTGTTACTCCGGGTGTCCGGGGAGCCGCGTCCGGAGATGTTCCCGGCTCTGATAGTGCTGATCGTTCTGCTGCCCGCAGGGCGAGGGCTGGAGGGTGAGAATGTTTATATTATATATATTGTGTGTGTGTGTCTCACTGTCTCACTATGCGCGAAAGAGCGTGGGCACGGGGGTGTCTTGTGCGGTGTGTATGCATGTGTGTGTGCTGTCTACCTGTCTATCAAAGGTGTGTGATGCTATGTGTGGGTAATGTATGGTTGTAGTGTGTGGTATAAATGTGTGTGCCTGTGTGTGCTGTGTCAGTGACTGTGTGTGGGGACCCTGTTGTGTGATGTGTGTGTATCAAGTGATGTGCTGGTGTGTGTGTTGTTGTGTGTAGAACTGTTGGTGAGTCTGTGTGTGTGTGTGTGTGTATACGGTTGTGTGCTCAGGTGTGTGATGTGGTGGTGGGTGTGTGTGCCTGTGTGTGTGTGTGTGGTGTATAGGTGTGTGTCGGTGCCGTGTTGTGTGTTGGTCTCACTGTGTGGTGTGGATATGTGTGGGCTGGGCTACTGTGTTTGTGTGTGTGTGATGTGTGTCCAATGTGCTGTGTTGTGTGTGTGCTTTTGTGTGTTGGTGTGTGTGTGTCTCATGCTCAGTCGTGTGTGTCTTGTGGTTCTGTGTGTGTGTCCTTGTGTGTGATGTGTTGTGGTGTGGTGTTGGTGATGTGCTCTCAATGGTGTGGCTGTGTGTGTGTGGTGTTAGATGTGGGTGATGTGGTGCCTGTGTGAGTGTGTGTGCTCAGTGTGTGGTGATGTGTGTGCGTCTGTGTGAGTGTGTGGTGTGTGTGTGTTCATGTGTGTGTGTGTGTCTCACGGTGTGTTTGTTGTGTGGTCTAACTGTGTGTGTGTTGTTGTGGTTTGGTTAGTGCTGTGTGTGTGTGTGTGTGTGTGTGTGTGTGTATCCAATGGTGTCACTGTTACACTGTGTGTGTGTGTGTGTGTGTGTGTGTGGTGTCGTCACTGTCACTGTGTGTGTGTGTGTGTGTGTGTGTGTGTGTGTGTGTGTCACTGTGTGTATGTGAAGTCTGTAGCCGGCACTCCTGCAGTGATTAGTATAGGGCCTGTTGCTTGTCCCATAAAATATATATATAAGACAAGAGAGCTCAGTAAGTAATCAAATAATAGTACGATTATTACCGAGCGCTCGCTCTCTCTTTATCGCGTCGGTAACGTATGATATATTTATTTATTGGACAATCTGTATGTAGATATACACTGTGTGGGTGGTTGATTCTGGATATATATGTACACATTGTGTTGTATTCTGGATTGTATATATTCACTGTGTATAACTGTATGTATACTGTATCTAGTATAGTGGGTGTTGTGTGTGTGTGGGTACTGTATGTATATACTGTGTGTGTATGTGTACATATAATGTATATATATTCTGTGTGTGTGTATATATGTACTATGGTGTATACTGTGCGTACTGTGATGTGTGTGGATACGTTGTATATACTGTATGTGGTTGTGTGTGTATATATACTGAGTGTATACATACACACACAGTGTGTGTATGTATACACTGTATGTATGTACGTACTGTGTGTATACTGTATGTACGTACTGTGTGTATACTGTATGTACGTACTGTTGGTGTCTTATATGTATGTTACGTACTGTGTGTTGTATGTACGTAGTGGTACGTACTGACGTGTTGTATACTGTATGTACTACTGCGTTTGTTGCTACTGTGTATGTACGTACTGCGTGTGTTATTACTGTATGTACGTACTGCGTGTGTCTATTTACATGGTACGTACGGTGTGTGTGTGTAGACTGGTGTACGTTTACTGTGGTGGTGTATATGTATGTACGTACGTGTTGTGTATACTGTCTGTACGTACTGTGTGGTGTATACTGTATTGTTACCGTATGTTTGTTGTGTCTACGTATGTACGTATTGTGTGGATACGTATGTACGTACTGTGTGTGTGATACTGTTATGTACGTACTGTGTGTATACTGTATGTACGTACTGGGTGTGTGGTGTATACTTGTATGTACGTTATGTGTGGTGTGGGTGTGATACTGATGTACGATGTGTGTGTGTGTGTAACTGTATGTAGTACTGTCGTGTGGTGTATACTGATGTGTACTGTGTGTGTGGTATACTGTATGTACGTACTGTGTGTTGTGTGTACTACTGTATTGTACGTGTTACTGTGCTGTGTGTGTTACGGTGGTACGTTGTTGTGGTTTATCTGTATGTACTTACTGTGTGTGTGTTGCTCTGACTTATTGGGTTGTAGTGATAATGTACTGACGTACGTGTGTTGGTGTGATGTTGTGTGTTGTTACTGATGTACGTAGCGTGTATGTGGTGGGTGTCGTGGTATTACTGTGATGTACGTATACGGGTGTGATGTGTGGTGTTGTGGATACGGTATGTACGTACTGTGTGGTAGACTGTATGTAAGTAACGGTGGTGATGTGGTATTACGGTATGTGACTTACTGTGTGTGTGGTTGTGGTATTTATGTATGTAGTACTGGTGTGTGTTCGTGTTATGTATGTACGTACTGTGTGTGTGTATAGTGTTATGTAGTTACTGTGTGTGTGTGTGTGTGGGGTGTGATGTGTGTGTGTGTGATGTGTGATATACTGTAGATGTACTGTGTGTGTATACTGTATGTTTTAGTGTGTATGTATGTGCTGTGCGTGTAGCTATTGTATACTGTAGTATGACTTTGTGTATACTGTAAACTGGTGTATGGTATACTGTACGGTATATATACCGTGTATAGTTACTGTGTGTGGTGGATTAGAGACAAGCGCAAAGATTTTACACCCATAGTATATATTATTTTGTAGATTTCTTTCAATAAATATCATGGTATCACACTCGCATGGTAAAAGATTTAAGCAAGCTATCAAACAATGTACAGAGGGTCTCCCTCACCCTGAAGCGGTTCCGTCTGTACTGGGTGGACGCAGGGGCTGCCAGCACCGCTCCTCGCACACCACTCCAAGATGCCTGCTTCACAAGCGACGGATATCAGGAGATACCAAAAGAGACATCCGTTATTCACCAATACCCCTAAGCGTTTCGTGGGTGTACTACTTCCTCAGGGGGCACAGCTTACAGAAGTCTGATCTCAACATTACTCAGTATTTCAGATCAATCCTAACACAAGTACCTATTAATACCTACAGAGTTATTCAATAGTGTTCCCAATAATGATTGCAGTTACCTTTTATACAGGTGTAAGAATTACCTAATCAATAATTACAAAATGCTTAATATTATATAAAATAACATATTTGCAAACGACTTCAGTCCAATGTAAAATGCTCCATCGCCAAACATAGGGGTGTTATAGTATCTTGCTGCTGCGGTACGAGAAACCGGGGGTGCTTCAGTGGTCTTTACTACTTGCCCCCATCTCGTTTGGACGAGTGCGCGTTAGTTCGTGGGTGTGCAAGGCAGGTGGAGCGCTGCGCGGTCAGGGATCATGGACTCTGATGTCACAGCGTAGGGCCGCTGCTGTGATGGCTCGCGGCGGGGCTAGGGGGGCTGCAGCGTGCGAAATACAATTTTATTGTAATTCCCTGGTCTGCCGCGCCACCGCTCAGCCGTGAGCGCACGTCCCCAAAGTATACAAACTCTGGATTTAACACAGCCAATTATAATTGATGCGCGTTTGGGCCAGTACAGTAGCGCATGCGCGCGGCACTATATTACTGCCTTTGAGCCAAAAATCCCAAAGGGGGACAGGGTCTTATACAGAGAGGGGCGCAGGTAGTGCAGAGAGGGGAGAGGGCCTGACTGTTGCCAGAGGGGGGCGGCTGGTGTGTGTTGCAGAAAAAGAGGGGGCGGCTGTTGCAGGAGAGGGGGGCGGCTGTTTGCAGAGGGAGGGCAGGGCAAACACACGTAGACCAGAGGTGGCCAAACTTGTCCTCAAGGGCCACAAAGCAGGCCAGGTATTGGGGAAATCCCGGTTCAGCACGTATGGACTCAATGTAGTGCACACCTATCTGCTGAAGCGCTTTTCGACTGAGCACAGTAATTGAGCCAACCTGTGCAAGCAGGTATATCCTGAAAATCTGCCCAGTTGGTGGGACTCTGTGGGACGGGAGTTTAGAACCCCTTGTATATGATGATACCCTGCTCTCTCCTCCTATACAGCCACCTCCTCTCTATTTACCCTTTATCTTTTTGGCTCTAATTTTGTGTGATGCAGCATTTTACATGGACGAACAGTATATTTAGTCGTTTACAAATATGTATTATATATATTAAGCATGGTATTATTGATTAGGGTATATTCTTACACCTGTATAAAGGTACTGCAATCATTATTGGAACACTAATTGAATAACTCTGTAGGTATTAATAGGTACTTGTGTTTGAATGAAATACTGAGTATGTGAGATCAGACTTCTAAGCTGTGCCCCCTGAGGAAGTAGTACACCCACGAAACGCGTTGGGGTCATTGGTGAAATACAGAGTCTCTTGGTCTCTCCTATACGTCGTTGGAGCAAGGCATCTTGGGAGTGGTGTTGCGAGGAGCGGTGCCGGCGGCCGCCGTTCCCACCCCAGTACAGACGGAACCGTTCAGTGAGGGAGACCCTCTTGTACATTGGTTTGATAGGCGTCGCTTAAATCTTTTACCATGCGAGGGTGATACCATGATATTTATTGAAAGAAACAATACAAAATAATATTATACTATTGGCGGCGTCCTTGCGCTCATCTCTTTTCAAAATTCATTCTGCGCGAGTGGGAGTGAGCGCCTGATTGTAATCAGCTGGAGAAGACCTCAGATGATCCGTATCTGGTGCTTAGACCTTCTGACAGCAAATCTGTTTTAATTGAAGATGTTTATTTTGAGCACTGCCTCCTCGCTGGCAACACAACGTTTGCATTATTTCCCTATTCACTTTGATTTCATTATTTAGAAATTAGCACATGTTTGGCATCTATTGATGTGCTTGGAGCACTTATTAATAGATTTGTTGGGAATATAAGATTGCACTATTTATCAGTGACGATTTGTGATGAGTAATAGTAATATGGTATAATATGTACATAATCTTAACAATGGTGGATTAGTCTGTTTTTTTGATATATTGGGTCACTTATTAAATTAGCGGTGTGTGTATTGGAGATACTACTAGTGCTGCTGTGTGCTGTCTGTCTCTGTGTCTGTCTGCTCTGGTTCTGCTCGGTTTGCTGTCTGTCTGTCTGCTTGTTGGTCTGTCTGTTCTGTGTCCTGTTCTGGTCTCTGTGTCTGTCTGTCTCTGTGTATGTTTGTCTACTGTGTCTGTCTGTCTCTGTGTCTGTCTGTCTCTGTGTTGTCTGTCTCTGTGTATGTTGTTTGTCTGTCTGGCTCTGTGGTTGTTGTCTATGCTGTCTGCTCTGTTCTGTGTTGTCTGTTCTGTGTGTCTGTCTGTCTCTGTGTTGTAGGCTTTTGGGCTGTGGGTTGGTCTGTCTCTGTGTGTGGGTGTCTGTTGTCTCTGTGTGGGGTGAGTCATGTTATGTCTCTGTGTGGGCGTCTGGTCTGTTGTAGTGGGTGTCGGGCTTATGTCTGTCTGTCTCTGTGTGTGGGTCTGTCTGTCTGTCTCTGTGTGTGGGTCTGTCTGTCTGTCTCTGTGGGTGGGTCTGTCTGTCTGTCTCTGTGTGTGTGGTCTGTCTGTCTCTGTGTGTGTCTGTCTGTCTCTGTGTGTGTCTGTCTGTCTCTGTGTGTGTCTGTCTGTCTCTGTGTGTGTCTGTCTGTCTCTGTGTGTGTCTGTCTGTCTCTGTGTGTGTCTGTCTCTGTGTGTGTCTGTGTAGATAGATATATCTGTGTGTGTCACTTTGATATTTCATTTAGTTGTGAACTTGAAATATTAAGCTTGCCACCACTCTCTTGTATGTACGTGTTGGGGCCTTGTACCGCGTCAACACGGATGAAACCATATTACATGGGAAAAGGGTTTAAGAAAGATCCTGCTTACTTCTAACGTAACCCTACTAAATGCAGTAATAAGAGTAACCCTAATAAGTGTAATAACCCCAATGATTACACTGCCCTCTCCTGAGCCCCCCGGCCCATTTTCCGCCTGCCTGGATGTAGATACATTTGGTTTGGATTCTCCTGCTGATTTTTCTGTTTGCGTATTGTTTCCCACCGGATTTTCTGGAATCTCAGTAATTTTTCTTAGGAAGCAGTCACTTGGCCGTACCCACATTTGTAGTCAGGAGAAGTACCGCAGGCTGGGCTGGGCTGGGGGGGGAAGACCTTTCGTTCCGCCTGCTCACATCTGTGTGTATTTCATGTGTTTTCGGGGAGAGGAGCCTGGATCCACTCCGACAATATCTCATCAAATGCAGTATGGCGGAACGTCGTGTGCTTTGCGATCTGTTACTATCCGCGTGGCACCGTCGGTCCTACATTTGCAAAGCTATTTTCTCTTGTATTGTTCTGTTTTGCATCAAAATAAACCTGAGAACAAGTGTCCAAGAAATGACAAACATCTGAGAGCTATACAATCCAGATATAAGCATTGGATTACTTGCTATAAAATGTTTGTGTATAGCTACAGTGCTCTAAAGTGTGTGTGTGTGTGTGTGTGTGTGTGTGTGTGTGTGTGTGTGTGTGTGTGTGTGTGTGTGTGTGTGTGTGTGTGTGATGTAGCAGTCGAGGTTTCCATGAAATGCCCGTTGACTTATTTTTTTAACTTTAGATCCATAATTTAATATTTATTTTTGGTTTTATTCAACTAGAGCAGGGGCAGCCAACTCCAGTCCTCAAGGGCCACCAACAGCTAAGGTTTTCAGGATATCCCTGCTTCAGCACAGGTCCTCTGAGCCACTGATGGAGCCACCTGTGCTGAAGCAGAGATCCTGAAAACCTGACCTGTTGGTGGCCTGAGGACTACGCTTTGCTCATCCCTAAACTAGAGCGCCATTTATCTGCGGTTCCAAAGATTGAAATGATTGGGGACATATCTTAAAGATTATCCTAGTGAATTTTGGAACGCTCGCAAAATAATTTCCATTCATTCTGCAGCACGGAAAACTGAAACTGGTGGAAACAAACAGCATCTGAATTATTTAAGACGCCGCTCTCTGTCTCTGAGGGGTCTCCTCTTCCTCTCTTGTTAATCAACACACGGACTGCAGCAAAGATCAGTACAAAAGGGTGATAGGAAGCAGGCACACCGGGTCTTGGAGAAGAAATATCACATTTATTTAAACATATGAACACTTCGCTCTCCCTGGGGCCGTTCTCAAGACACAGAACGGCTCTGGAGAGGCCCCAGCGTGAGGCGAAACGTTGATATGTTGAAATAAATGTGATATTTTTTCCTCTCTCCAGGGCCTGCTTCCCATTACCCTTTAGTACTTACCTGCGCTGCAGTCTGCACCGAGGCGGTTACATGTAACTTTAGGGGAGAACCACTACCACCTGATATCTAATCATTATGTAACATGCTCTGTACACTTTTCATTACATTAAATCTAAAATGTAATAAGTAGTGTATTTGCGCTCTAATTACACCGATTTAGCTGCGTTTTCAGACACATTTTGCTTCATTGGGTTTGTGTGCTAATTACTTTTATTCTTGGTGGTGGCAGCGTATTGAGGTGTATTTATAGTGTGATGGTTTTTGGGCGGCGTGGCACATTTTCGGTGCCCTGCGGGGAGGTACAGGGGTATCTTCCCCCTTGGGAGGAATTCCTGTACAGGTACGGGTGTCAGGCTGGATATTATTAACCTTTCACAGACACACGGGTAGTGTTATACCTGACAGTACTGCGGAAAGAACACAGTGCCCAATATCATAATGAATTAAGTTGGCAGCAGATTGTCCGGTTCCGCTGCATTACTTTGCTTACTTATGATCACAAACACAGAACCGTGCAATTCTGTGTAATTCTCACAACTGCAAAACTACTGCAAAGAACTGGATCCAGTTCATGGAGGAAGAGGAGACCCCTGAGAGACGGGTGTCTTCTTAAATAAGTTCTGATGCTATTTTTTTGCACACGTCTTCCACTCCCACCCCCAGTCCTATATATTTAACAACGAACAATATTGCGTCCTTTCAAAGAGAAGTGGAAGCCAGTTCCAGTGCAAGGGCCGGCACTGGGTGTTACTGTGAGAGCAATAGCAAACTTTTCAGTGAGCATAAAGCTGGGTATCAACTTAAAGGATGAAATCATTACAGATTCTGTGTAGAAGTAGCGTGTGTGTTGGATAGCAGAGGAGCAAGATGGGCATGTGTGGGGGATATAAACGACAGATGCAGATAATCCGTACAGAGTAAATATATTACCTCTATATCAAGATTGAACCTGGGGCTGTCTTCCCCCCCCCCCCCATGCCTCTTATCTTCACGGTGAGGGGTTTCTCTTACCCCTTATACAACACCGTCTCCGGTGTGAACTCCTTGAGAAAGCGCCACTTGGCGTGAAACGCGCGGGAGGAGATTTTTTGTTCTCTGTTTTTGTGTTTTTTTTTAATGTAATTAATAAAAAAAATTACTTTTCATTACCCCGGTGAGTTTTTTCAAAGCTTTTTTTGCGGGTCCGCTGTCCTACCGATCTCCTGTACTCTTGTTGCATCCTTTCAAAGAGGTCTTGAATTTGAAGATATGAGAACTCACCTGTTCTTGATCTAGTAACCCTGTTAGGCCGAGCTTATACTACCTGCGCGGCCGCGCGCACTCCTGCAGCCGCAGCAATCTGTACAATTGGCTGCAAGAGATTGTGGAGGCAATGCGGGGGTGTGGCAAACGCGTTGCAAAGCTGGTTCTCCCTCATTGGCTGAACCAGCTCACGTCATGCGGCAGTCACCTGGCAAGACGAAATTTATTGTCTTCTCAAAACGCTGCCGCATCAACGTGCTACGCCGCTGGCAGGCGATTGGCTAACTACTAAAGCCAAGTACTGAATTGTGCCTGACGTGTCCGCGCACACACAGCGACGCCGCCACTATAAGCTCGGCCTAAGAGGAATTCAGATTTTGTTACTCAAAACGTTGCCTCTGTGAGAGAGGACAGGCCGACCTTTTCTGGGTGGGTCTGATCTCCCACTCGTCAATCTGTTGCGACATTTATGGCGGATGTTTCTAGGAGAGAGGCTATATATTTGTGAATAAAATCCCTTCTAACACCCTCGCTGTAACCACTAGAATAAGTGTGCTCACAGCTGTGCGTTCGGCGGATAGTACCGCAGGCGTGGACGTGTGTCCGGGCTACTGCCAATTCTGAGAGGGAAACAAATGGACATGTGTAACGCGCACACGCACTTTAATATCAGTAGTATTAATGCTCGTCCCAAATCCTACATCTTCTATTGTTCGGGTGTGTGCCAGACAGGACTTGATTTGTCAGTCTGTAGGTATAGGAACGGACTCCTCCCTGTTATATCTCCCTGCCCCAGGAGACCAGGTCCCTCTGAAACGCACACACTGGCAGATCTGCACACTGTCAGCACGGTCCTCCTTTTAATTTGATTGGCCTGTTAACGCAGACACCATAATGACCCAGGTTACCCACCCCCAGCAGGGGGGGGGGGGGGGAATAGTTCCTTTAAAACAAAAGTTAACCCCTTGGTTGCTGTATTGTTCACACAACTTAACCTCTTCGTCGCTCTGTAGTGACAAGTACCAACTACTTTTTCCCCCCCCATGGATACTGCCAGGAAGGGATGTTACATTCACCAAGAACGCACAAACGCTTGTGATGTCCCTGAGGCCGGGCACGCGGGCTGTGTTGTGAGTTTCGCTTGAAAGATTCACTCCAAGAATGCAATTTTTTTTTATATAACGTGGGATTGAAGCTGGGGTTTTTTTGGAGCTGATCCCCCATTTATTTTAGCTCTGAGGACCCCCTGCTTCCAGTGATGCCTCCGCAGGGGGTGCCGGTAGCCGCGCGGCGAGGCGGTTCACGTAATGTCTGGGTTTCAGAGCTCCCACGGCCTGCGGACCAATAGGACGCCGTGACATCATCAGGTTCAGTCTCCTATTGGCCTACGTGACCGGGGGGCTTTACATTTTGCCGAGGCACTGGCACCCCCCTTTTGGAGGTCTATCTCGGGAAGCAGGGGCTTCCGAAAATAAAAAAACAGCTTAGATTGATCCTTTAAAGCTGCAGTTCAGTCTTTTTTTTTAATTTATTTTTTTACTGCAATAGTTTCATGTGTGCAATTCGTTCTCCATGTATTGATAGGTGAAATTTGGTGACGTAATTAGTGAAGGGATCTGTTTTTCTTCTGCTTCTGTCTCTCAGTGGAAGCTCATGAATATTCATGAGCACTCCTGCACTGACATGTGCTAGAGGGAGGGCAGGGCTGACAGAGGGGTGTGCCAGGGCTTGTGACAGGACATGAAGGGGCAGTGCCTTAGCAAATGGTTGTTAAAATAGAATACAAGAAAATTGGTCTTTCAAAGTTGTTTTTTTAAAAACAGAAAATGCTAAAAGTATTTTTTCTTACTACAGAACTGATTTATTTAAAAACCCACACATGCAGGATATTGCCTGAACTGCAGCTTTAAGGAGAAGGACCCTTATTTAGAAAGATCCCCATGACAAACAAGACATGTTGTTTCTAGATGGATCACACATTGTTACAATTTACAAATACTGTACAAATTCAGCAGATTGGACATCGAAATCACTCGACTAAACGGTTAAATGCAGGTGTTAAGGCGTGTTTGTCACACAGAGCATTAGACAATTATAAGCATTTTAAAGTAGCAGTCCCAAGATGTTTTATTGAAAAAGAATGTTTTGTGGTAGCAGAACCAGGGGGTCTCCCAGAGCAGACCCTGACCTGCGGGGACCCCTTGGTCCCCCAAAATGTATTAAAAAAAATTATGCTGTTGTAAGACACACAAATAACATCAGGCCATGGGGTCACCTGTAGAAACTCGTGTTGTGCCTCCAGAGCAGTGTTTTTCAACTTGGATTCGTAGGAGCCCTTGGGTTCCCCAGGCCTCCCTAAAGGGTTCCCTGTAATTTGCAGGTCATTTGAAAATTGTATCAAATACAGAAAAATTTACAATGTATCTGATCTCAGACGCGCTATTAGAGAGGGTTGGGGTTCCTTACAATGCATCTGATCTCAGACGCGCTATTAGAGAGGGTTGGGGTTCCTTACAATGCATCTGATCTCAGACGCGCTATTAGAGAGGGTTGGGGTTCCTTACAATGCGTCTGAGATCAGATGCATTGTAAGG
>WSYH01009981.1:0-24425 GCA_036426205.1 Ascaphus truei | reverse complement strand
CAGATAAAAACCTAATATACCTCTATTAGGATTAAAATTCTCATTTACCTATAGAGGTAAATGATAATTTTAATCCTAGATGTATAATTAGTATTTATCTAGTAGTGTTAGGCCTTGCAAACAGTGTCTGCCTTGACGTGGCTCGCAAGCTTACAATGCTTTGGCAGGAGAAGGGGATGGGGGAGCACTGGTGGAATAATAGAGTATGGTACAGTCTGATTCAGGTGTTATGACTCTGAAGTGCTAAAGTGGATGTTTTTAAATCTAAATAGTTTTAAACACTCACACGGCCTTGTCAAATGCTTGTGCATCAAGGTATCTTTACGTCCTCACTTCTTTTCCTTGTGGATTCGATCTCCGCCTCTCGTCTGAGCTCTTCCTTTCTTTCTTTATTGGGTGATGTCACCTTCTTTTTGCTTGTAGGTTCGGTCTCCTCCGCCTCTCGTCCTGTTTTTTCTCTCTCCCTTTTCTTATGTGTGGTGTCACCTCGGTAAATGCAATAAAATAGGCACAAAATATGAACAACAAGAACAAAATGTACAAGGGAAACAATATAACCAGAGGTTAATCTTTAAAATTAAAGATTTTTTAACAAACACTCACACGGGCATGTGTAGGTGCGCTCTAGGGTGGTATCTTTGGGCTCCCAGGGGTAGTCCCACTGCTCCAAATTGCAAAACTTGACAAAGTGGCAATTAGTAGGGGAGATGAAAAATATATCAAAGTTATACTACTCACAGCGGCCAAGTGTGAGTGCACACTTGGAAAGGTATCTTTAGTTGTTCTTTCTATCGTCCTAGGGTGGGGAATTTGTAGCAGCCTCTGATGTTGATTTCTCACTCCCAGAATGATGAATAAATTATGAGCCCAGAGAGTCAAGGCTAAAGTCTTTATTAAAAAAATTGAAATAATGATAAACAACAGACCCCCCGCTTTACTCAACTATTGAGCTGCGGTGTGGGATGGGATTAAAGGCCAGTCTCTAGGGATGTTTAGCAGGGCTCGTGGTGCTGCAGTAACTCGCTCCGTGTCTGGATGGAGCTCTGTACTTCCGTCTCCTGCTCCCGACGTTGGCCGCAAACAGATCAAAATACTGGGGGGATTTTGAGCTACGCGTTTTGCCCTATGGGCTTCCTCAGGCTCCGTAGAATGTCTAACTACGGTGCCTGAGGGAAGCCCATAGGTGAAACGCGTTGCTCAAAATCCCTCAGCTATTTTGATCTGTTGCGGCCACCGTCGGGAGCAGGACACGGGAAGTACAGAGCTCTATCGCGGAGGGGCGGACGCGGACCGAGTACTGCAGCCCGACATCCGCTAACATCCCCTAGAGACTGGCCTTTAATCCCATCCCCACACCGCAGCTCACTATTGAGTAAAGCGGGGGGTCTGTTGTTTAACATTATTAATTTTTTGAATAAACTTTAGCCTTGACTCTCTGGGCTCATAATTTTATTCATCATTCTGGGAGTGAGAAATCAACATCAGAGGCTGCTACAAATTCCCCACCCTAGGACTATAGAAAGAACAACTAAAGATACCTTTCCAAGTGTGCACTCACACTTGGCCGTTGTGAGTAGTAAACGTTTATATATCTTTTTAATCCCCTCCTACTACTTGCCACTTAGTCATTTTGCAATTTGGAGCAGTGGGACTACCCCTGGGACCCAAAGATACCACCCTTAGAGCGCACCTACACATGCCTGTGTGAGTGTTTTGTTAAAAATCTAATTTGAATATTAACCTCTGGTTATATTGTTCCCTTGTACATTTGTTCTTGTTTTTTTCATATTTTGTCCCTATTTATATGCATTTATTCCAGGTGACACCACACATGAAAAAAGGAGAGAAAAAGCACGGACGAAGGCGGAGACCGAACCTACAAGACAAAGAAGGTGACATCACACCATAAAGAAAGAAAGGAAAGCTCAGACGAAAGGCGGAGATCGAATCCACAGGAAAGATGAGGACGTAAATACCTTGATGCACAACATTTCAAGGCCGTGTGAGTGTTTAAAACTATTTTAGATTTAAAACATCCACTTTAGCACTTCAGAGTCATCACACCTGAATAGACTGTACCATACTCTATTTTCCACCAGTGTCCCCCATCCCCTTCTCCTGTCTCATTTATTTTGAAGGATCCTGGGTAGATCCTCCTTTGGGGTCGTTGAGTCACAGGAGAGAAAAGAAACAGAGGGAAAACTTTGCCCATACCAGAGTTGTTTTTACACCCTATCCAACTTTTAATTATCTACAGGTAGCGCCGGTATTTCTGTTCTAATTACAACGCTTTGGCCAAGGTTAAACTAAATGACCCTATTTCAAGAGAATATATAAGTATTTTACTGTGTATTTTCTGTCATGTTGAATGTATCATTGGGCTTCTGTGTCGTCGTTGTATCATATGCCACGCTCAATAGCACTCCATTTTGACACATATACATATATATATTTGTGGGCGCTCAGGGGTTCCCAAAAAAGAGCTTGCTGGGGTTCTGTGTTTTGTTAACCCTTCTCAGCTGTTCCAGCTGGTGGAGGTTGTGGCTCCTCCTTCGAGGGTTTAAGCCCGCCCTCCCCACTTCCCTATTTTGCAAGTGCCTCATTCTGCTGGATATAGACCCACTGTGGTCTTTCTCCCTCTCCTCCTAATAGAGGTATATTAGTATTTTATTCTGGTAGTGTTGGGCCTTGACAACAGGTGCTGCCTTGAGTGGCTCGCAAGTTTACAACGCTTTGGCCAAGGTGTTAACAAATGACCCTATTTCCAGAGAATTATGTATTTACTGTGTATTTAGGTCATCTTGGATGTACCATTGGGCTTCTCTGTGGTATACTGTGATTGAGCATGATGTGGCTGCAAATCAGTGAAATATTTCTGGAGAAACTAGGGCGATTTGGAAATTTTGCAAATAGATTTTCTTTTGGAGTATATTCAGTTATTTTAACCCACAACTTCTTTTTGACAGCAAGTTTTTTGTTTTTTACATACTAAGGTTACAGCGATGGGACGCAGGTTTTTCCCCTGGGTATGCCAATCTTCTTTGGGCTATAGGGAAGACCAGTATATGTTCAAGAGCAGACCTTGGGCAGGCCTGGTTCTTACCACCGCTCAATAGATGATATCCTTTTTGTTTGGAAGGGGAATGTGGAATCTCTGCGGATGCCTTTTTGATTGATCTCAACCAAAATCCTCTTAATTTGGTGTTCATAACGTTATAGAAAAGAACTTTGGAGTTCTTAGATCTCGTCTTTACATAGACCAGGAAATTGAAACAGACGTTCAATAAAACAGTAAGGGAACAATTACATACTAGCCAATAGTAACCATCATACTATGTGGCTTATTAATGTTCGTATGGACAGTTTCGTTGTTTGAGACGAAACTGTTAAAATATGGACGTATTTGAACAACAAGCTGTAACAAAAATTGCAAAAGGGCAATCAAATTAGCAAAGTGGGTAATGAAAAAGGATTGCAATAGAAAGTAAGGTCACCTCAAAAAGTTCTTTAAGTACCTTAATAACAAAAAATGAGAAAGAAAATATAGGACCCTTTCAGTGTGAGATGGGTAGGCAGATTATTGGGGTAAGAAAAAGATGAGCGTATTAAACAAATTCTTTGCCTCTGTGTTACTAGGGAAGAATCAAGTTCATAGTATGTGCCGTAGGAGGAAGCCACAACCTCCATATTAATGAACAATTGGTTAACTGAGAAGAAGTTCATAAGCACTTGAAAAAATTAAGTAAATAAGGCACCTGGCCCCGATGGCATACTTCCAGAGTTCTCAAGGAGTTAAACTCAGTAATAGCCAAACCATTATTTAATATTCAAGGACTCATTTCCACAGGCTCAGTACCACAAATTGGCGTAAAGCAGATTGTTGCCTATATTTAAAAGGGAGCTAGATCACAACCGGGAATACAGACTGTAAGCCTGACTCAATAGTAGGAAACTACTTGAAGGTTTAATACGGGATAATTCAGGAATACCTAATGGAAAACAAAATTATTAGTAATAGTCAGCATGGATTTTGAAGGATAGATCTTGCCAAACTAACCTTATTTGTTTCTTTGAGGAGGTAAGTAGGAATTTAGACCAGGGTAATGCAGTTGATGTGGTCTACTTAGATTTTGCAAAGGCTTTTGATACGGTTTCACCACAGAGGTTGGTGTAACAAATAAAGAAAGTTGGACTCAGTAAATTATGCACCACCTGGATTGAAAACTGGTTAAAAGAGACGACACACAGAGAGTTGTCATAAATGGACTTTTCAGGTTGGGCTAAAGTCGTGAGTGGAGTACCTCGGATCGGTACTGGGACCCCTTGCTTTTTAACCTTTTTATAGGACCTGAGGTTGGGATCGAGGAGCAAAGTCTCCATCTTTGCTGATGTTACTAATTGTGTAGAGGTAATAGAATCAGAGCAGATGTAATTTCTCTTCAGAAGGACTTGGAGAGACTGGACTGGAACGTGGGCAGGTAAATGGCAGATGAGGTTTAATACAGATAAAGGTAAGGTTATGCATTGGGTTGGAGCAAGTAAAAAGGGCGACTTACAAATTAATGGAGATATATTGTGGAATCCTTGATGGAGAAGGATTTAGGAGTGCTTGTAGATGCAGGCTTAGCAATAGTGCCCAATGTCATGCATTAGCTGCAAAGGCAAACAAGATCTTATCTTGCATCAAACGGGCAATGGATGGAAGGGAAGTAAATATAATTATGCCCCTTTACAAAGCATTAGTAAGACCACAAAGGTGTAAAATAAGTGTATACAAGCGCTAGTGCACACAATGCAACAACAAGGAGACACAAAACCTGGGATACAGTCCTAGGGGGTAGGTAGTCCTGGAGCGTGCGTATAGGGTTAATCTGGGATCTTCCAACCAGATATGCAAGATATGGATAGAAAAACCTCTTGTGGCGCTGAGGTAGTGGCTGGAACAAGAGTCTTGTGCTGAGGATCTGTTAAATTCCCTGACGAAGAAACACGTGATCGAGTGTTTCGAACGCGTAGGAAGGTATTCTGGTCATCCAGGGACACCGTAGCTGGATTTAATCCGGCGTGTACGTCAGCGGAGGGAAACGCGCGAAATCCACGCGGTGTGTTGAATGCTATATCCTGAGATCTCCCCGCACGCTCTAACAGACGTCCGGCACCCACCACAGCAGACGGATACCCTGGCTAAGACCCCGTACCAATGCACATGTCCTACTCCAGGACGGTGAGTAGGATTTCGGTTTTACCTCGGTGGAGCAGGCTTCTCTCAGCTTAAATGCTGAGAAGCCCTATCTCTTTTATTAACAGAAGATCATCCACTGTTTATTTTACAGTTCATGTTTTATTTCAATTGTAGTCACAATTGTTTTAATTAAATTGCTTCATTTTCCATCCACATGTCTTATATTGTCTAAAGGATAATCCACTATTGTGTTTGTTTGTATTTCTCTGTCTCCCTTCTGAGCTTATATAACAGATACCTCAGCCGACTCTTGTTTCCAGCCACCTATCCTCAGCGCCAAGAGGTTTTTCTATCCATAATTATTAGACCACACCTTGAATATGGAGTACAATTTGGCACCAATCCTAAGAAAAGACATTATGGAACTAGAGAAAGTGCAGAAGAGCCACAAAATTAATAAAGGGGATGGACATTCTAACTTAGGAGAGAGGCAGGTAAATTAGATTTATTTACATTAGAAAAGAGGCGTCTAAGAGGGGATATGATAAACTATATAACAATATATTCAGGGACAATACAAGGAGCTTTCAAAAGAACTATTTATCCCACTGTAGTACAAAGGACGGGGCCATCCTTAAGGTTGGAGGAAAGGAAATTTCACCACACAAAGGAAGGGTTCTTACAGTAAGGGCAGTTAAATGTGGGATTCATTACCCATGGAGACTGTGATGGCAGATACAATAGATTTGTTCATAAAAAGGTTGGACATCTTTTTAGATGGGAAAGGTATACAGGATATACCAAATAAGTATACATGGGAAGGGTGTTGATCCAGGATTAATCCGATTGCCAATTCTTGGAGTCAGGAAGAAATTAATTTTTCCCCTTAATGGGGTTTTTGTTTGCTTTCTCTGGATCAATAAATAAGTATAGATATAGGCTAAGTATCTGTTGTCTAAATTTAGCATAGGTTGAACTTGATGCACCTACATCTTTTTCAACCTCATCTACATTGTAACTATGTAAGCGTGAGACCTTGAAAATAAATGTAAGGATAAAAACTACAAGTTGCTATATAAGAAAATCATATGAAAAATCAAAGCATTAACACGATATGATCTGATCAATATAATACACCACTGGAACAGATGTAACGGACCATATTGAGTTTGCATTTTCACTCATTATGTAGTCAGTCGATCGGAGATTATAAGGATATTACCAAACTGTAAGGATCGGGGAGTCACGCCGCCCTCTGTGCGCTACCGCTTACCTTCCTCTGCAACCCTGGTCCCAGTTCCTTGCTCCTTCTCTCGGTCCTCCTCTCTCTGCTCTTGGGGACTGGCCGCAATGCGGGCACGCGTGCACAACCCGCGCGAAGCTTTATGCCACCCGCCCGGCTCGCCTCTGGGCCTCCACCCATACACCGCCCCGTCTGCAAGGCGCAACGACACTGAATGCACCGACCATCCACACGGAGACGAGCCATCAGTAATCACCTGGTGTGCCTCCCCACCTTTTCCACTCAGCGGAGCAGCCAATGATGGTCCACAATTGCTGAAATACCTCCACACTACCTCCTATCTCATTGGTTGTCCTACCTTTATATCCTCAGCTGTGCCACTGGCACATTGCTGACATAACCTATGTTTCGTAGTGTTCCACTGCTGCTTGCCTCCGAAGTCTTGTCTTGCTCTTGTTGTTCCTACTCTCCTTTCCTGAACCTGGCTTTCTATTGGACTCTGCTGTTCTCTAAGTCTCTACTCCTGACCTCGTCTACTCTCGACGATCCGCACCTCTCCAACCCCGACCTCTGCAACTTACCTCGATTACTCTCCACTCTCCAATCCAGACCACGGCTTATAGTACCTGCAACGTTCCGCTACTCTCAACCCAGACCTTGGCAAGTATTACGACTATCCTTACCTCTCCAATCCTGACTTGGCTACCTCGACTATCTACCTACTTCCAGCGCGTCCTCGTGGCTGTGGGTGGCTTTTATACTACCCCCAGCTTGGCCTCTGTCAGTCCGCCTTGTCTGTGGTGAGCACTGCGTTACACAAACAACTGGAATCTTGACCAAAGATCCAGTTTTTGCAACACTTTATTGTCCAAAGGATTATCTGCTGTCGCGGCTCGGGGGCTATGCCAGGGTGGGGGGCGGGGGGAGGTGTTCCGCTTATCACAACAACCTTCCAAGGATTAAACGCCCCAGAACGTTAAACAAAGCATACGCAAACAATAAAAGCTTGGGAGCAAAAAAGACAAGAGACTGCATCAGATCAAGGATGCGCAGCAAAAAATCAGCAGGTGCAAATAAAAGTCTAGAAGTAGAAAAGAAACGAAAAAACAAAAACGAGCAGTAAGAGGAAAATGCCAGACACGAAAGAGGGGGGAGGTGAGGCAAAAAGAAACGAATACAAGATGAGACGCCATGGGTTGTTTCATCTTAGACGTCGCGTAAGGTGGAGTGAGGTAAGTAAAGAAAAAGAAGGTGGGGGGGAATAAAGTGAAAAAGGAGACAATTGCAACGATGCCGAGAGGACAAAAGCAAAAAAGAAAGCAAAAGATTGGAAATAGAAAAACATGGGGAGGGGGGGTGTGTGAAAGTCCTGTTGGGAAAGCCTGTGTAACGGAGAAGGTATTTGGACGAGAGACAAAGAAGGAGAAAAGGACAGAAAGGTATGAGGGCACAGAGGGTGAGGGGCGTAAACCCAGCTAGTAGGAGGGGCGCTGAGAGGCTAAATGAGAAAAGAGAAGGACGCGAATGGAAAGGGGCATGGGAATTCGGAGATAATGCGAGTGGAAAGCAAGAATGTAAAACCAAAAGAGTCGGGAAGAGGGAAGGAATAAAGAGATGAAAAGGTAGAAAAGTCCAAAACAAGTAGATGTGAAACTTAGACGGGGGAGTACGTAGCATCAAGGAGAAAGGAGAAGGAAGAAGACGTGGCGCCACCACAGAAATGGACTTTCATCCCATTCCGCACAGTGCACTCTGCTGTACACGGACACAGTAGCCACTAGTGAGAATTCACGTTCAGTGCTATTGCATGTATCAACAGAGTCACCTGCCAACTGCTGTATCACGGACACGTTCCCTCGCTGTAGTCAGCGGACAACAGTGCACGACCGAGCATAGCTGTTTGGGTGGGTATGTGTGGGCACAGGACACAGTGCCCGACTGGCTGTATCACGGACACCCGCGGGCGCACTATGCGATCACGGACGACAGCGCATCTTCTGACTCAAGGACAAAGCAGTGCAGCTGTGCCTGTAATCCAGACACTTGACACTGCGTATCACGGACACAGCGCCACTCTAGTTATCCCGGACACAGCTCCACTGCTGTCGCACTGATCAGTGGCCAACTGCTGTCTCACGGACACACTGCACTGAGCTCTTTCACATACACAAGCGCCACTGTCTGTATACACAGACACAGCGGCCACTGCTGTGAAATCATGGTCACAGTGCACTGCTGTATCACGGACAAGAGTGCCACTGTGAGGGCGTATCACGTACACAGTGCCACTCATGCTGTATCCCACCGGACAAACTAGTGCCAGCTGCTTCGGACTGATATCACAGATCAACAGTCTAGATAGCTCCCCTCCTTCTGTATCACTGACACGAGAGCCACTAATGCTGTATCACGGGACAAGGCCAGTTTACACTGCTGAACATCACTGACAAAGCGCCACTGCTGTAATCACGACCCAGACCGCCACTGCATGTATTACACGGACACAGCGCCACGCTGTATCACGGACATCATGCCGACTGCTGCATCCACGGACACAAAAGAGCGCCACTGGCTAGTATCAAGCAGGACACAGTGCCACTGCTTTTCACGGACACAGCGCCACGTGCTGTATCCCGGACACAGCGCCAAAAAAGTGACTGTAGAGATCACAGTCACAGCGCACTGCTGCTAATCATACCAGCGGTCCCATCGCCACCCAAGCATATATTCCCTTACACGAGTGTCCAAACGCTTTGTATCACGGGCACCGTGCCACTGGCTGTTCAACGGTCCACAGTGCCCCTGCTGAGTAAATCACACGGTACAGCGCCACTGACTTTAATAGTCACTTACAAGTGCCACTAGGCTGGTATCACAGTCACAAATCTGCCACTGCTTGTAGCACAGTCCACAAAGCGCACTGCTGTAATCACGGACACAGTGCTGCACTGCTGTATCGTCACGGCACAGCGCCACTGCTGTATCACAGTCACATCGCCACTGCTGTATCACGGTCACAGCGCAACCGCTGTTCAACACGGACACGAGTTCCACTGCTGTATCACAGGTCACAGTGCCATCTGCCTTTATCACCCAGTCTAACAAGACAGCGCCACTAGCTTTTCGCAGTCACAAGTCTCACTGCTGATGACTCCAGACCAACGGAAGCAGCAGTGCTCACGTTGTAAACACGGACACAGTTCCACTAGTTGTATCACTGACCAGCTCCACTGCTGTATCCACGGACACAGTGCCACTGCTGTATCACGTTCACAGTGTCACTGGCTGTATTACAAAAACGTACACGGCGCCACTGCTGTATCACGGACCAGTTCCACTGTTCTAGTATCACGGACACAGTGCCACTTCCTGTACACGAGATCACAGTCCACTGTCTGTATCACAGTCACAGCGCCACTCCTGTAGTCACAAGTCAAACAGCGGCCACTGCTGTATCACACACTGACACAGTTGCTGCAACTGCTGTATCACGGCGCACAGCGCCACAATAGCTTGTATCTACGAACACATAGTGCCCACTGAGCTGTCTCACGTTCCACAGTTCTACTGTCTGTATCATCATACAGACAGTGCCACTGCTGTTCAGGACGACAGTCGCAGCGCTCACTTTCTTTATCACGGTACACATTGCCACTCGGCTTTACCTCAACTGATCACAGTGCCACTCAAAAGCTGATATCACGGTCACAGTGGCCAATTGGCTGATCTACAGTCACATTGCCACTGCTGTATCACGACACAGTTGCCACTGCTGTTACGGACACATTTCGTCCCTGGTGTATCACTGACCAGTGCCACTGCTGTACACGGACACAGCGCCACTGCTGATATCACAGGACAACAGCGCGCACTGGCTGTATCATTTACCCAGTGCCACTTCTGTAGCACCTACACAGTGCCACTGCTGTATCACGGTCACGGCATGCCACTGCTGTATCACTGACACAGTGCCACTGCCTGTAGCACGGACAGCAGTGCCACTGCTTATCAATCACGTCACAAGCAGCGGCCATCTGCTTATCACGTACCAGGTGCCACTGCTGTATCACGGACACAGTGCCACTTCTGTATCACGACACAGTGCCGACTCTGCTGTTAATCCCCTGACACAGTGCGAGCTGCTGGTATCACGGTCACAGTGGCCACTTGACGCTGTATTCAGCACGTACTCACTCTCGCCCACTGGCTGTAGCACACGGTCACAGTGCACGCTGTATCCCGGACACAGCGCCACTGCTGGATCAGACCGGTTCCACTGCTGTCTCACGGTCACAGTGCCACTCTGCAAATGTTTCACGGATCACAGTGCCACTGCTGTATCAACGGACATAACCTTGCTACGCTTTATTCACGTCAACAGCGCCCCCACGCTGTATCAGTTCAACGGACCACAGCGCACTCGGTCTGTCTCACTGACACAGTGGCCACTGCTATGTATCACGGCACAGTGCCAATCTTTGCTGTATCACGGACACATCGCACTGCTGTATCACGGACACAGTGCAATGCTGTATCATCATCACACTGTACACATCTCCAGCTAGCTGTGATGCACGGTCACCAGTGCCCCTGCGTATCACACGTCACAGGCCACTGTACTTGTAATCACACTGTCTACAGTGACCACTCTGCATATCACTGTCGACGTGCCACTGCTGTATCACGTTCACCGTGCCACTGCTTCGTATTCAACGGCACACAGTGGCCACTGTCTTTATTCACTGGACACAGTGCCACTTGCTGTAGCATCTACGACGGACACAGGGCCACTGCGTGTATCAACGGATCACAGCGCGCACTTAACTGTTCACAGTCACAGCGCGCACTGGCTGATCACGGAACACTTGCACAGGCCACTCAGCTGTATCACACTACACAGATGCCACTGGCTCCACTGCCTGTAATCCCACGGACACATTGCCACTGACTGCTTGTATCACGGACACAGTGCCACTAGCCTGTAGAATTCACGGACACAGTGCCGACTGCTGTATCACGGACACAAGTGCTCTGCTTGTATCACGGACACAGCGCCAACTGGCTGTATCAATCACTGACACAGGGTCCACTGCTGGTATCACAGTGACACAGTGTCCACTGCTGTATCACGGACCAGACAGCTTCCGACTGCTAGTGCGACGGACACAGCGCCAACTGCTGTAGCACGGCCCAGCGCACTGCTTGTATCAACGGACACGTGCCACTGCCTGTATCACAGTCCACCGTGCCACTGCTGTATCACGACACGTGCCAACTTCTTTATCAGCAGACAGTGCACACTGCTGTGTCCAGCGGACACGATGCAGCACTGCATTATCACGGACACAGTGCCACTGCTGTTCAACAGACAACAGTCACTGCTGTCTCACGTACACGAGTGCCCACTGCTTTCTCACGGACACAGTCCCACTCTAGCTGGATCACCGACACAGTTGCCACTGTCTTTGATCCACGTAACACAGTGGCCCTGCTGTATCAGTCACGGACACAGTGGCCTCCACTTGGCTGTTCCACGGACACAGTGCCGATATGTTACTGCTTTTTTTTTTTATTAATATACGACAATCGCCAACTGCGTTTAATCAACGGTCACAGTGCCGGACTGCTTAATAACGGTCACAACGTGCCACTTCTTTATCCCGGTCACAGCGCCACGGCTGTGATCACGGACCGCGCCACTGCGTGCACGGACAGCCATCAGCGTGCCAGCCTGCTGTTAATCACGGACACAGTCCACTCTGTATCACGGACACAGCGCCACTGCAGTGTAGGCTACGGTGCACATGCCACTGCTGTAATCACGGCCAAGCGCCACTGCTGCTATCACGTTGCACAGTGCCACGGCTGTATCAACGGACAAGACCGTGCCACTGCTTTATCACATGACACACAGTGCCACTGTGTATCACAACACAGTGCCAGTGCGGTATCAGCGACCCCCGTGCCACTTCTGGTTCACGTCACATCGGTCCACATCTGTATCCGGACAAACCGTGGCCGACTGCTTGCATCATCGGAGCACCACGTGCCACGTGCTGTAGCACGGACAACAGTGTCCAGCTGCTTTATCACGGACACAGCGCCACTTCTGTATCACACGGAACACAGCGCCACTGCCTGTATCACTAGACCAGTGCCACTGCTGATCACGGACACAGTGCCACTGCTGTAATGCACAATACACATTGCCACTTTGTATCCCACGGACACAGTGCCACTGCTGGTATCACGGACCCAGTGCCACTGCTGTTCACGAACACGAGTTGCCACTGCTGTTCACAGACCCAGTGCCACTGCTGTATCATCACACGGACACAGTGCCACTTCTTTGTATCCACGGACGACAGTGGCCCCATGCTGTCCTACACGGACACAGTGCCACGTGCTGTAATATCGACAGTGGACACACAGCGCCACTTGCTTATCACGACAGCCAGTGCCACTGCTGTACATTCTCCAGGCCACTGCTGTATCAACTGTCCACAGTGGCCACTGCTGTACTCACGGAACCATCGCCACTAAACTGCTGTCATCACGTACTACATTGCCACTGCTGTTCACGGCACATTTCCACTGGCTTATAGTCAAGTCACACGGAGCACATGCTACTTCTTTATCAAGGTCACGTTTGTCCACTGCTTGTATCACAGGTCACAGTTCACTGGCTGTATCACTGACACAGTGCCACTGTGTCTAGATATCACGGACACAGTGGCCCTGCTGTTGACACTGACTACATTCGCCACTGGCTGTATCACGGAGCACGCGCCACTGCTAGTAATCACGGACACGGGCCACTCAGAGCTTTAATCACAGTCACCCGTGCCACTGCTGTATCACAGCACAGTGCCCACTGCTGTATCACAGACCAGTGCCACTGCTTGTGTGCACGGACACAGTGGTGCCACTGCTGTATCATGGAACACAGTGCCACTCGCTGTATCACTGTCCGATGCCACTGCTGTATCACGGACACAGCGCCACTGCGTTACGGACACGTGCCACTAGCGTAGTACACAGTCCAGTGACCACTGCTGTATCACATACCCAGTGCCGACTGCTGTATCAACGGACCCAGTGCCACTGTGTAATCACGGCAACACAGTGTCCACTGTCGTTTACTCACCAGACAGACAGCTCCACTGCGTGATCACGGACACAGTTCCACTGCTGGATCACGACAGCAGTGCCACTGCTGTATCACAGTCACAGTGCCACTGCTTTGTCACGGACACGAGTGCCACTTTCTGTACACGGACACGATGCCACTAGCTGTATCACGGACACAGTGCCAACTGCTTTTTATCACGGCACGCGCCACTTCTGTATCACGGTCACAGTGCCACTGCGTATCACGGTCTCCAGTTTGCCACTGGCTGATCACGGTCACATAGCGCCACAACTGCCTGTTCCGGACACAAAGCGCCACTGCTGTATCACATTCACGTGCCACTGCTTTACACAGCCACAGTGACCCACTGCTGTATCACAGACCAGTGCCCCACTTGCTGTAATCACACGTGTCATCAGTGCCACTGCTGTATCATCGTACAAAGTGCGCCACTGCTGTATACGGACACAGCGCCACTGCTGTAGTCAATCAGGACACAGTGCCCACGCCTGTCTGCGTCACGGACACAGCGCCCTGCTGTATCACGGTCACAGTGCCAACTGACTTATCATGGCCACAGGTCCACGCTGTATCACACGACACAGTTGTCCATCTTGCTTTTATGCACAGACAGCGTGCCAGTGCTGTGATCACGGCCCAGTGCCACTGCTGGTAATCCCGGCACCTCTGCCCTGGTCTGTATCAACGACCCATTTCCCACTGTCTTTATCACTTACACAGTGTCCACTTCTAGTATCAACTTCCACTAGTTCCGCCTAGTTTTATCCGGACAGACATTTGTCGCCATTGCTCTAGACCTCACGGACACATCTCCCACTTCTTATCCCGACCGACGCCAGACAGTGCCACTTGCTGTTCACGGACACGGCCACTGCTGTCTCGTCACGGACCTGTGCCACTGTCGTGTATCCGGACACAGCGCCACTGCTTTACACGGACACAGTGCCACTTCTGTATCATATCATGGCACTTGCCACTCTGTATCCTGTCACAGTGCCACTGCTGTATCACTGACCACCGCGCACCTTGCTTTATCACACTACACATTCTACTAGACTGTATCAGCACAGTTCTAGTAGCCTGTAATTCACGGTCACAGTGTCACTGCTGATCACGGTCACAGTTCACGTCGTATCAGAACGGGTCCAGTGCCACGGCGTATCACGGACACAGTGCCACTGCTGTATCACGGACACAGTGCCACTGACTGTATCAACGGACACAGCCCACTGACATTTATCACGGAGCACAGGCAGCCACTGCTGTATCACGGACATCCGTGCACTGCTGTATCACAGTGCACATGCCAACGCGCTGTATCACAGCCACAGTGCCACTTTGGTCTTAATATCACATACTACAGTTCCACTGTCTGTTGTCACGGACACAGTGCCACTGCTGTATCAGTATCACGGACCGTCACCACTGCTGTATCACAGAACACAGTGTCCACTTCTGTAATCAGCGGACACAGTGCCACTGCTGTATCACGGACACCAGTTGCCACTGCTGTATCACAGACACATTGTGCCACTTTCTTGTATCACGGTCGTGCCACAGTGGCCCGTGCTGTATCACGGACACATGCCCTGCTGGATCACAGACACAGTGCCACTGCTGTGATCACCTGACACGTGCCACTGCTGTATCACGGACACAGTGCCACTAAGCTTTATCAAGGACACAGTGACCCACTGGCTTATCATAGACGGTCACAGCGCCACTGCCTGTGAGCACGGACACAGCGCCACTTGCTGTATCACAGTCACATGTGCCCACTGCTGTATCACCGACCGTGGCCACTGGCTGTGGATCACGACCAACATCAGTGTGCCACGTGCTGTAATCACGGACAACAGTGCCCAACTAGCTTTATATCACGGACAGACAGTGCCACTAAAAAAGGCTGGTATCACTAGCACATGGCCACTTCTGTAGTCACGGACAGCAACAGGCGCGCACTGGCTGTATCCAACGGTACACAATCGCCACTTGCTGTATCAGCGCACAGTGCCGATGCGTGTATCCGTGGGACACCCGACGGCACGTGCTGTATCACGGTCAACAGTGCCTGCTGATAATCACGTGACCCCGCCACTGCTGTCTCCGGTCAACAGTGACAACTGCAGTAAAAGTAGGCATGGACACAGTTGCCCCATGCTGTATCCCAGACACAGTGCAGCATGCTGTATACAGCGCCCGTGACCAGTGACTGTATCCCTGACACCCATTGCTTCACTGCTTTATTGTCACTTCACAAAGCGCCACTGCTGTATCACGGACCCATGCCACTGCTGTAGTCACGGACACGAGTGCCACTGTTGTTCTGTATCTACGGACACATTTCCAACTGCTGTATCACGTGAACACCGCGTGCCACTGCTGTATCAACGGACCATCGCCACTGCTTTTCTCAACGGACACATGTCCACTGTGTATCACTGACACATTTTGCCACTGCTGTATCACGGTACACATTTCCACTGCTGGTTATCACGACACAGGCACTGCTGTAATCCCCGGTGACCAATTTGCCACTGCTGTATCACTCACTGACACAGTGCCAGACGTGCTGTATCACAGACCAACTCAGTGCCACTTCTTATCACATCGGTACTACCTTGCCACTAAAAAAACAAAAGCTTTATTCACATGAAACCCCCATTGCCACTTGAACTGTCATCCCGGACACATTGCCACTTCTTTCATTCCCTGTTCACAATCTCCACTACGTCTGTTCATCACACGTCACATTCTCACTTCTTTGCTCACTTCCCCCGTTTCCCTAACTACGTTTTCTCCCTTTCCGTGCGGTTTATCTCTCCCCTGGTGGTCTGTATCACGGACACGGGCCCTGCTGTATACACACTGTCACAGTGGCTCCACTCGCTGTATCCGGACAATCAGTGCCACTGCTGTGTATACTGACACAGCTCCACTGCTGTATCACAATGGACCGTGCCACGCTGCTTGGGTATCACTGTCACATGCCACCTTGCTGGTATCATCTGTCCCACAGCTCCACTGCTGTAATCACACGGACACAGGGCCCCGTGCTTACTGGCTCAAATAAACCAAATCTTATTTTTGAATGACAGGATTCAGAATTCAGCATCTAAACAAGGCTTTTCTGCTTTCCGCCTTGACCTCTTTTCTGATTTTTTCTGGTTTCTGTGGATAATTAGCTTTGCTAGTGTGGTTTGTTTGTGCCCTTTTTACAACGCCTGCCTCCATTACGTAGAGGGGTGGATGGACTGAGAGATCACCAGTGGTCTATATTAGATATTATTATAATATGAAGGAGAGTGTCAGCATATGGAAACACCACAATTGGTTATATGAAAGTAGCTACAATTCCAAGACTTTCCATCATTCACTTTAAAAACTAACGATCTACCCTCAGACGCCCCTGGCAATGTAAGGGGTTAAGTGCCCCCCCCTGTGGTCCTGGTCCCACCAGTTTGTAGTGAAGGCCGGCAAATTTGTCTATGTCCTTGTTTGGAAGGTGGTGCGTGAGACTCACTGTGAGGCCCCTCCCCTGCCTGCATGCGTCCTGCTCTTGTATTGTAATAGCAATAATAATCCCCCCCTGTATTACAGTGTTTATTATTTGTTTATGTATGTGTCACTCACCATCACTTCCCCTCATAGTCCTGTCCCCCCAACTCTTCACCCTGGTCCCCACCCACTAACGAAAGGGTGGGGCCTCAACTCCAGTCTTCAACCCCCGTCTCGTCCCCCAAAGTGACCCGTGTTTTCAGGATACACCCATGCTTCAGTACAGGTGGCTTGATCCTCCTGATTGATGGCCACTTGGTACTGAGCAGGGACCTTAGTGAATACACCTGTACTGAACAGAGGAAACTGATCTGAGCTCCCCTGTGGTCTAAAGCGTGGGATCATCGGCTGAAACCTGGTCATCATTTGTCACCACAGTAATGAATACATTTTATTTATTCCAACAAAATAGGCATACACACATGAACCACCAAATTACTTGGGGTTCGAAAACTATACTGTCCTATGTGTCGGGATCGTCTAATAAGATTTTTTTCCGCTCTGACCTGGACTTAAGCCGCGAGATCCTCTATTCCGCAATCGGCGTGAAATTTTCCATAACTCCACATCTCTTCCCTTCTCTGCTGAGAACTTGTATTTCTTCTGACCGGAGGATGTACTCAACTTCCTGGAATAAAATCGGCGTGCGCTCTCAGCCGCGGCCGAGTTTATTTCTAACACTTACTACCGCTGACTCCTCGGCTCGGGCTCGCTTCCGTCGCTGGCCGCACCGTTAAACCCCTGGCTCAGTGGGTCGCCGGGGTTGTCCCGTGCCGCACAGCCGCCGGTAGCCATCGTATGTAGCGGTCCTACCGCTCGGTGCTTTCCCCCTCTCCGGTCTCCGTGTCCGCCGGGGTGCCTCCCGGAACCGACCCCACGCTTCAGAAAACACCGCCAACCCCACACTACCTCCGTTCCGTTCGCCCGATCCCTCGTCGTTTACCCTCCATCTCTCCCTCTGTGTTCGTCCCTTTCCCTCCAACCGCTCTGTGCGATTCTGGCACGCCTCACCCGAAATTGCAGTGTGAAACCCGCGTCTAGGGATTCTGGGTTAGAGCCAGCGGAAAAGCTCCCCGGTTTGGCGGCTCTAGCCCATTCGACTTAAACGTGTTGCCGGTATGTGCAGTCTTACGTTCATCTTAATGCCATAAAAATTTGGGGGGAACTTAGAACCTTTTTATTCCGGGCAGACTTTTCTGAAGCCGGTTTCTTTCTTTGTAGGAGGCACTTTGAAAAGCCCGCCCGCACTTCTGATGTGCGCAAGAATCCTTCTCAATCGATTGCGCAGGGTTCCTTATAATATTTTCTACTCCCATTCAGCCAAATAACTAAACACAGCCAATCAGAATGGGGGGGGGCCTTTTCTTCTCAGTAGCCATCAAGCTAACTCCGGGTCGAAAGTCATGGAAGCGGGAATCCTTAATCTTCAAGGGACATTCGCGGAGTTGCCACCTTTTTGTTCCCTTCTATTTGCAGATGGGCCACCCCAGCTGGTTCACAGCCCTCCCGCAAGGTCTGGGCGAGCAGATGCAAGCCAGATGATTGCCATTGTTATCCCGGACTGGTTACCCTTACTTGAGGCCCTTCCACATCTCTGTCCAAATTGTCTTTCCAGCTTCATCCACAGAACCAACCCCTCCTGGCTCTCCTCTGGCTACTTGAACTCGATGTACCTAGACTTACACTGCACTAACCTGGTAGCCCTGAACATTAAATTGTGCCCCCAGTCTATTCTAAAATCCCAGCTCCTTAACAATCCCATTTCATAACCGTACCTTACGATTAAAAAAAACAACACAATGTTAATAAATAAATACTTGTATACACCTGAGTCCTGTGTATGGGGAATAGAATAGAAAGCTGCACTTTTAATTGTATCAGTCCCTTATTCCCCACACCCTATCCTAGGGATTTAGATGGACTCCTAAGAATTCCCCCCCTCCCAACCTTATAGTTATTATATACAACATCTCTTCACATGTGTCCAAAATTATCTTTATGGTTAATTATTGGGTCTTTACTTCCTAATCTGCACCAGGATTCCATTGCAGTTTCTATTGTTTTTTTTAATTGATAGTCAGTTCATATTGTTTTTTATAGTTTATATATTCATTATTTTACATGTTGTGAATTAACATGTACTTATCCTCCGACCCAGGAAAATACACCACAAGGTGTGGCCACGTGTGGTCCATCGTTAAATACAAAAAGCCACAGCGCAACAACGCTCATAGTGCATTAAAAAAGATATTATTCAGCAATAAACAATACATGGGGAAGTATGTGCGTACATCCCCAGATTTGCAGTAAATCAAGCATTTCGGATATGTTTATACCCAACGCCTCGCTTGAAACCGGACAGTGTCTTTGCAAGGGTGGAAAGTGCTGTCCTCGGAGGTGGCAGGTCACTGATTGATGGTCAGTTTCAAAACCTTTGCTGGTCCTTACTTTCACCTAGCCACGAGTTTACCATTGCGCTGCTATCCCGCAGTACTTCAAATGAGTCAGAATCTGGGCATCGATCTGGTCTTAGTATTCTCCTCCCTCCAGTTGAGAGCGCTGTGCCTTCCTGGTTTGGTAGACGTCCAACACGGTGATTTCGGCAGCACGTCGATGACATGGGAATACGATGATCGCTCGCAAGAAGGTTTTGTTTCAAGAGCTAGAGCGCACTTGTTCACTTTGTCTCTCACGCGTTTCGAACAGAACTGTTTCTTTCATCAGAGTGGCTGAAATTAGGTGTATTCAAGTGAATCTAAATAACCTCTCACACGTACCCCCGTCGATGTGAGCCTCATTGGCTCATCCCTCCAGTTCATATTGTCTCCATGGGAAGGCAGCTTGGGGCGGGGTTACAGACCCCATAGTCATGCGTCACTGCTGTCAAGGGTTTAAACAAATGCAAGAAAAAACTTCCATAAACAAACTTTTTAACACAAGCAAGTGTTAAACCATGACGCGATTGAGTGCTAAACAAAGAACAAAATTATAACATGCAAAAGTGCAACACAAAAAAATCTAAATTGGTATGATATGCCTATGGACCATGGATATGTAATTAAGTGAAAGTGATGTAGAATGAAGCATAAAAAATGGTTCAGACGGGGCTCAAACATTTACGCAGAGATAACAAATGAAAAATTATAAATGTGACTTATAATATCATAAATTATTAAAATGTGCATGAGATAGTTTAAAATATTGTATAGACTGCTTAAAAAAGAGTGATAGTATTATAGAAATAATTAATACAGAGACGCGAAAATAATCATGATCTTCATTTAAACCCCCTGGATGCAAGGTGTTAGTTTGTGTATCCCGTAGGTTTTCTATCTGCCTGGAGAGTCCTTACCTATCCCCCCCCTCCTGGTTGTTAGTGATATGCTTGTAAACCCCTAACAGGAGGTGTTGATGGATCACTTTGTGACCACAATTGCATGTGTTCTGAGATTCTATGTTTCATAAACCCCCATTTATTATATTCACCGCAGTATGTTCTAAAATGCGTACTTTTTAAAGCCGCTTTGTGTGCGTCCCACATAATAAAATGGGCCACAAGTGCATTCTAAGAACACTACCAGATAAAATACTAATATACCTCTATTAGGATTAAAATTCTCATTTACCTATAGAGGTAAATGATAATTTTAATCCTAATAGAGGTATATTAGTATTTTATCTAGTAGTGTTAGGCCTTGCAAACAGGTGTCTGCCTTGACGTGGCACTCCGCAGCTTACAATGCTTTGGCAGGAGAAGGGGATGGGGGGCACTGGTGGAATAATAGAGTATGGTACAGTCTGATTCAGGTGTTATGACTCTGAAGTGCTAAAGTGGATGTTTTTAAATCTAAAATAGTTTTAAACACTCACACGGCCTTGTCAAATGCTTGTGCATCAAGGTATCTTTACGTCCTCACTTCTTTTCCTTGTGGATTCGATCTCCGCCTCTCGTCTGAGCTCTTCCTTTCTTTCTTTATTGGTGTGATGTCACCTTCTTTCTTGTAGGTTCGGTCTCCTCGCCTCTCGTCCTGTTTTTTCTCTCTCCTTTTCTTATGTGTGGTGTCACCTCGGTAAATGCATAAAATAGGCACAAAATATGAACAACAGAACAAAATGTACAAGGGAACAAATATAACCAGAGGTTTTAATCTTTAAAATTAAGATTTTTTTAACAAACACTCACACGGGCATGTGTAGGTCGCTCTAGGGTGGTATCTTTGGGCTCCCAGGGGTAGTCCCACTGCTCCAAATTGCAAAACTTGACAAAGTGGCAATTAGTAGGGGAGATGAAAAATATATCAAAGTTATACTACTCACACGCCAAGTGTGAGTGCACACTTGGAAAGGTATCTTTAGTTGTTCTTTCTATCGTCCTAGGGTGGGGAATTTGTAGCAGCCTCTGATGTTGATTTCTCACTCCCAGAATGATGAATAAAATTATGAGCCCAGAGAGTCAAGGCTAAAGTCTTTATTAAAAAAATTGAAATAATGATAAACAACAGACCCCCCGCTTTACTCAACTAGTGAGCTGCGGTGTGGGATGGGATTAAAGGCCAGTCTCTAGGGGATGTTTAGCAGGGCTCGTGGTGCTGCAGTAACTCGCTCCGTGTCTGGATAGAGCTCTGTACTTCCCGTCTCCTGCTCCCGACGGTGGCCGCAACAGATCAAAATAGCTGGGGGATTTTGAGCTACGCGTTTTGCCCTATGGGCTTCCCAGGCTCCGTAGAATGTCTAACTACGGTGCCTGAGGAAGCCCATAGGGGGAAAAGCTATTTTGATCTGTTGCGGCCACCGTCGGGAGCAGGACACGGGAAGTACAGAGCTCTATCCGGACGCGGAGCGAGTTACTGCAGCACCACGAGCCCTGCTAAACATCCCCTAGAGACTGGCCTTTAATCCCATCCCACACCGCAGCTCACTAGTTGAGTAAAGCGGGGGGTCTGTTGTTTAACATTATTTAATTTTTTTGAATAAACTTTAGCCTTGACTCTCTGGGCTCATAATTTTATTCATCATTCTGGTTATTCAAAAACAATTATAATAATGTTAAACAACAGACCCCCGCTTTACTCAACTAGTGAGCTGCGGTGTGGGATGGGAGAAAGGCCAGTCTCTAGGGGATGTTAGCGGGCTCGTGGTGCTGCAGTAACTCGCTCCGCGTCCGGATAGAGCTCTGTACTTCCCGTGTCCTGCTCGACGGTGGCCGCAACAGATCAAAATAATGAGGGATTTTGAGCAACGCGTTCACCTAGGGCTTCCCTCAGGCACCGTAGTTAGACATTCTACGGAGCCTGAGGAAGCCCATAGGGCAAAACGCGTAGCTCAAAAAACCCCCCAGCTATTTTGATCTGTTTGCGGCCAACGTGGGAGCAGGAGAGACGGGAAGTACAGAGCTCTATCCAGACACGGAGCGAGTTACTGCAGCACCACGAGCCCTGCTAAACATCCCTAGAGACTGGCCTTTAATCCCATCCCACACCGCAGCTCACAGTTGAGTAACGGGGCGGGGGGTCTGTTGTTTATCATTATTTCAATTTTTTTATAAGACTTAGCCTTGACTCTCTGGGCTCAATTTTATTCATCATTGGGAGTGGAGAAATCAACATCAGAGGCTGCTACAAATTCCCACCCTAGGATGATAGAAAGAACAACTAAGATACCTTCAAGTGTGCACTTCACACTTGGCGTTAGTGAGTAGTAAATACTTTGATATATCTTTTTCCTCTCCCCTACTACTTGCCACTTAGTCAAGTTTTGCAATTTGGAGCAGTGGGACTCCCTGGGAGCCCAAAGATACCACCCCTTAGAGCGCAACCTACACATGCCCGTGTGAGTGTTTGTTAAAAAATCTTAATTTTAAAGATTATAACCTCTGGTTATATTGTTCCCTTGTACATTTTGTTCTTGTTTTGTTCATATTTTGTGTCCTATTTATATGCATTTATTCCGAGGTGACACACACACATAAGAAAAAGGAGGAGAAAAAGACGGACGGAGAGGCGGAGCCGAACTACAAGACAAAGAAGGTGACATCACACAATAAAGAAAGAAAGGAAGAGCTCAGACGAGAGGCGGAGATCGAATCCACAAGGAAAAGAAGTTGAGGACGAAAGATACCTTGATGCACAAGCATTTGCACAAGGCCGTGTGAGTGTTTAAAACTTTTAGATTTAAAAACATCCACTTTAGCACTCAGAGTCATACACACCTGAATCAGACTGTACCATACTCTATATTCCACCAGTGCTCCCCCATCCCCTTCTCCGCCAAAGCATTGTAAGCTTGCGAGCCACGTCAAGGCAGACACATGTTTGCAAGGCCTACACTACTAGATAAAATACTAATATACCTCTATTAGGATTAAATTTCATTTACCTCTATAGGTAAATGAGAATTTTAATCCTAATAGAGGTATATTAGTATTTTATCTGGTAGTGTTAGGCTGCAAACAGGTGTTCTGCCTTGACGTGGCTCGCAAGCTTGCAACGCTTTGACCAAAGGTTAAACTAAATGACCCTATTTCAAGAGAATATATAAGTATTTACTGTGTATTCTGTCATGTTGGATGTAGCATGAGCTTCTCTGTGTCTGTTGTATACATATGCCACGCTCATAGCACTCCTTTTGACAACATATAAATAATTATTTGTGGGGGCTCAGGGGTTCCCAAAGAGCTTGCTGGGGTTCTGTGTTTTGTTAACCCATTCTCAGCTGTTCCACACTGAGGACCCGTTCATTGCTGGGACACTGGGAACCCCTGTGGGCCGCCGACACCATGGGACCACCCAAGGGCCCCAGACACCTGTGAGAAACCACCTGAGGACCCCGCCGCTCTGGTATTAATCCTGTGTATAAAAAATAAATTATGCAAAATGTGCGATAAAGATATTGGTTGACCTAGATGCCTATCTGATGGCTCCATCGAGAGTGGAATCATTATGTGGGTGAGAAAGATAGACCTAAGGAGGCTTTGGAGAACTGATATAAAACACTCAGTTACTGTTGGGGCTCGTCCAGTTTAAAAATAAAAACCATCCTTACGACTCCATTGACAAATAAACATGCTTTTGCCAGGGAACAAAAGGTAAACAAGAATAAAGATATGTATAAGGTAATGAACCTCAAGTATTCCAGGAATTACAAAAAGAAGTACTCAGCCTCCGCAAAAAGTTCGGTCGCAGCACATCCAAGCACCAGTATAGATCGATAGTTTGCTTTACGCGGAGGATTAGGATGACTCCATGTATAATTACGAATGCGACTGATTTGGCAACAAGTCTAAAAAGGAT